>JAHWFO010031028.1:2068051-2084241 GCA_023313115.1 Rhysida immarginata | reverse complement strand
TAAATAGAAGGAGGCAAATACACAAAACTTTTATATTATTAAATTAAAGCCCATTTCATGTAGATAATTTAGGAAAAAAAAAGTTCTTGATTATCTCATTCCCTTGTCGAGATATTACATTTTACGCTAAACCTTGTTTGTAATTTTAAAATTTTATAATGTCCAACATATAATTTTTTTTAAATATTTTGTGTTTTACTTGGGGTTTTGTTACATTTTTTTACAATTCCTCATAGTTATAAGAACATGCCTTAAAAATTTCAACAAGATAGGAGGTTAAATAAGTGAATGAGAAATTATTTTCTACTCCAATACACGTTTTATCTGGCCTTATCCGAGGCTCGGAAATTTAAAAACGCCAAAACTTTAAAGTGCCATTACTCAAAAACTATGCGAGATAAAAAATTAAAATTTGGTGGTGTTTTACATATCTATACATAGAACACCTGGACCAAGTTTCATAAAAATCTGAGTCAGTGGGTGAAACGGCCTGGATGAGTTGACGTGGAATGACCCAGTATATTATGTAGTATATAGGATATATAGCACATTAATTCCCTTTTTTTCTCAATTTTTCGTCACCAAAAGCTAATGCAAAAGTGAATTCTCAAAAACAAAATGGTGATGCCATTGGGGAAAAAATCACTGTGATCACGTTTTATCTATTATAATTTCTCTTGCTGCCGTTTATTGATAGTAATTGAACAATATAGGCATGACATTAAATAAATTTGTAACAATAAAGGTGAAAAGTGAAATAAATTTTCGATCAGTAAAAGTTTTTAACAGCCATTATGTTCTATCTCCTGAAATTGAATACGTTTTCTAAAGTTCAAATTTATTTTCTAAAGAATATTTATTACAGTACTTAATGCATGAATACATAATGTGTACTTTAATATTTTCAAAAAATGAATATACAATAAAAGTACACAATAATAAAAATAGATTACCTATCATAACTGTATCGTTTTTGTCTTCTTAAAAATCAAATAACCTTTTATTATTTAATTATAAACTTTTATAATAAACTACCATCTGTACTGTATTAAGGAACTTTTTGAAGAATCATGCGATAATGAATCGTATTTTGAAGTTTTTTTATTGTATACATCCAGGTTATTCATTTTTCAAATTGTAAAAAATAGAAAATTTTTTTCTGTACATTCTTGTACATTTTATTTCTCCTAAGTTAGCGACGAATCAAAAAAATGGGGATCGCATTATACAAGATGGTAAAATTTTTACTGGTTTTTTGGCCTCTGAAAATGGGATCGCATTATACAGGAGATCGCATTATAGTAGAATACTTATGGTATTTCTATACAAAAGGAGCATTTACTACACTTCACAATAGAATTAAAGGGCCAACATTTCTACCCAATTCCAAATTTGTGCATTTGTGACTATATGCATGAATTGTAGCTGCATCGTAACATACTGATAACTGCAAGAAATAAGAAGGCATTTGAATAAGACAGGCCATAAAGGCTCTTGTGTTGCTTCAATAAAGCCACACACACTAGCTTGGTGTCTCACAGTCTGTGATCTGGACACTGAACAGATTGCATGAAGCAACTGCCCTGGGCAAGTAGGGGCTGCTGCCAGTAGAAACAGTCATTTTTTGCAAAATCAAGCCTTGAGGAATTGCATACCCCTGCCAGGGCCTTGTTAAATGATCCTTCTTGAAATGCAGACAAGTTTCTTGATCGAACCAAGGAATAGACTTTGGTTAGGTTGAGACTCTGCAAGTGTGCCCCAGCTAACAAAGAATCACAGTCATTCAAGAGTTTGTTTGCCTGACAACACCAACATTGGCAACTCTGTTACTGGCAAAATGTTCTGCTCAGGACAACTCTGGATTTGCAAGTACAAGTTGGTTGCGTGGTGATGTATAGGGGAACAATTTCATCTGAAATCGTCCATGAAATAAAAACTTTCAGGAATCAGTCGATGGGAGAATGGACCTTGTTATCATCAGATGTGGTCCCATGACTGCTTGGCATTACGTTGATGAATTGCTTCAAATACGACTATGCTTTTCTGCACTAGCAGCATGAAAATTTCCTGTATATGCATAATAATGCTCATCCACATGTCATAAAAATCATGACAAGCTTCCTTGAGGAGTATGGCATCTCCATTCTTCTGTGGCCAGCTCGTTGCCCAGACCTCACTCCCCTTGAACATGTTCGGCTCATGCTATGTGCAGTCTAACCCTGATAACTCGAATCTTCAGCGGACCAGATACAAAATTTGAGTTAACAGGTTTTCGAGTTAACCAGTGTATTGAAAACGAGACTACATGACAACTACAAAGAATACGTGATACTCACAATGCATCTATATATTCAATTATTTTTAATGAGAAAAAATTAAATATACAAATACAGTATGGATCCGGTAAAAATGCGGTCTGTTCAAACGCGAAATCTGCTCCAACGTGGTTTTGACATAGCTTCCAAATCTACTTTCAGTTTGTAAACATTTTCAAAAGGCATCTCATCACAATTTTTGGGCATTTATTTTTCATCTGATGACATTTATGATATATTTTTACCGTTTTATGCTCGAAACTTTATAGAGAATTCACTTTTTTTCTTGAATTTCCGTCATCGTGGCATCCAAAACAAGCATTCCTCTTCTTTTTAATAAATATTTTGGACATTTACACCAGACATTTTTAATCCATTCAGTCATCAATTCATTTGTAGCTTGACTTATGCAGTGAAGTCACCTGCTTACAGAAAGCAGCAATGGGCTTTTGCAGTGAAGCCAACCAATCGCTTCTTGGGACTAAAGATCAGATTCTAAGATGAGCCCCCATTTTTTGTCGTCTAATTTTGGAAAAAGTCCTCATCTTATAATCAAATGAATACGGTAAAAATATAACTAGAGTGTTAATTATGTACTGGTTTTGTTATGTATACATGCTTTCTCAACAAAATGTAATTACAGTTGAACTTCTTTATAATGAGCTCTGATACAACAAAACATCTGCTTTAACAAAAAGCAGTGGCTATGTACATTGCAACCTTGTACGCTTTCCATTCAATACAAAAGAAGTGACGTAGCTTTTCTTCTCACTGACAACTAAAGTACATTGCAAAGTAAATAAGCGTGTAAGATTGTAAACTATATGTTATACATCTGAACACATTTTCATTAAAATGTTTAATGTGAGTTCACTGAAATAAGTCATAAATCAGAGTTACAAACAGGTGTGTTTATTTAAACACAAAAAAAAATGTAAACAAATATTTAAACAAACTAGATTGTTGTTTCAAAAATATGTAGAATGTGTTTACGATCTTAAAAAGAAACAATCTGACGTTGAATATGTGTACCACAGTTTTTATAACTTCAAAAACTCGATGGTCTGTTGAAGTCATTAAGTTCTGCATCAATCCAGGGTCCAAATTATACCAATACGGTTCAATTTGTGGCCGTAGCTCACTGACCGTCGAATATTCTTGAACCAGAATAAACTTTTTCTTGATAAAATCCTCCAGAGGTTTTTCACATCGGATTTAGATCCCGACTGCGTGCTGCCCACTTCATAACTGTTATGGCATGTTGTGTTAAAGCCAAGTTTTTGTTGATCTGGAAGAGTGGATTGTTGCATTATCCTGCTGGAATATCCACTCAGGTCCATGTAAAATCTTTGCAAATGGAAGAAGACGAGCTTCTAGTATTCTCTGGTAGTCTTCGGAAGTTTGTTGTCCAGAAATAAATGCCAAATTTGTTGTGCCATTGTATGCAAAACAGCGCTACACTATGATTGAGCCACCACCTTGTTTGCTGAAGAACGACTTTTCTTTGTTTAGATCGTGCCAGTAATAAGCATTGCCATCTGGGCCATCAAGGTTTTACTTTTTTTTGTCAAAAACAACATTGAAAATGACTCGTCTTTCCAGGACGTTTTCTTTAGCCCACTGCAGTTGAGCTTCAATTCGGGATTCTGTCATAGAGGTTTCTTTGCCATTTTTGAAAATGGAGGTTAGGGCATGACTTGGTGTATCATGATACACTGAGTCCAGATTGCAGAATAATTTACTGCACAGACACAGACTGATTGGATGCCAATCGGAGAATTTGTCTATCATCTCGATTTGTTGTCACCTTTGACCTTTCAGATCTTGGATTTGCATGATAATCGCCTTTCTTGTTTAGAATTTTGTAAATTCCTGAAACACAACAATTTGTTTGCTTTGCAATGTCATGTACATCTTTTTCTTTTGCTGTCAGCACCCAGATCTTACAAGGAGACTCCAAGTACTTGGACTCACCGATTTTGATAAAATAAAAAAAAATTCTACATATAGATCTCATCAAATTAAACACCCATGCAAAGTCATTCGACGTACTTCTCAGAATTTCCCGAGAAAAAATTCATAAAGTTTATTATAATTGTCTACGCTTTATAAATGCCCGAATTGTAGCATAGATTTTTATGTCGTTCAGATAGTCTAGTGTTAAAACGCTAGATTTCTATTTTGCAAGTATGGGTTCAAATCCGGTCTTCTGTAAATTTTTTATTTCTCTTCCTAAGTGTGTGTTTTTTTTTGGTTGTTGTTTTTTTTAACATAATGGAAATGTGTAATTCATTTACTAAATATATTTCAGATTTTCCAATTTGCTACCATCATTTTTTTTTATAAAACACATATACAAATTATTATAATTAATGATCCACAGTGATAAATGAGCATTTAAAAAAAAAAAAATTATTTACCCACATTTTATTGTTTTTATAAATTTTGTAAGTTTTGGGATGACATTTAACTCACACAAAGATTAAATAATTATTGTACCATGTATCTACTATTAAATATAATGCATCATATGGGTATCTGTAGTTTATCAATCACCCTTCATTAACATTTTTAACTGGCACATTAGCCACCAAATTACAATTTCCTATTTCTCTGTATTCTATATACTGTATAATGCACTCTGTATAATGCCTCGCCCTGCCCTGCCTCACCCAGTCGCTGTAGAGCTAATTTTTCCTCTTGCGGTCCCACAAATTTAGGTGCTTTTTCAGGTCAAAATTTTTCGCATTATAGTAGAATACTGATGGCAATTTTGTTAAAAGCCTGTGTATTGTATTTAATTGCTTATAAATTACATGTATAAACCGTAAATAAATTCTATTTAATTACTACTTTAACCCAATTACAGCGTGTGGCACAGAATAATGAATATGACAAATTTTTAGAACCTAAATCTGTTCCAACCAATTTGAATTATAAAAATATATTTTTTTTAAATTATGTTGCTAATCATGATCACGAATTATTAATAAACTAAATGCTCTGAGAGAGATTTAAATAGTTCTTATCAACTATTGCAAATAGTGAAATAATAAAAATGCCTTAACTTTGGAAAACAATTATAATTTGGAGTGTAGTAATTATTTATACGGTAGTAAAAATATTAACCATTTGGTTAATAAAATGCTAATACGGAATGATCTCATTTATTTATTTAGAATACGAGTTAACACAACAGAAACAAAATAACTAATTTATTTGTATTGTTTAAATCAATATAAAAATAACAATAAGTGATGTTAATTCCCTATTTCCGTGTCATGAACGGAATAGCGTACTTCAAATAAAAAGCATGGAACATAATTCAGTTCATTTTTAAAATTGTTCTTTAGGTAAAAAAAAATATTATTGTGAACTGGGCAATAGCAAATATAATTTAAATAAGCTGTTATTAATCCTTAAATGAATACTTAATTCCAAAAAAACTTACATTTTATTGTTTATATCCTTACTATGATTCACTCAAGCCATTATTATTACGCTAAGCACACCAACTGACACGACACTCAGTCGCCGACTAACCAATGAACAGATAGATTTATTGTGTTCTCAAAAACAAAGCTGATGCTTTTAAAAGCTAAGATTATTGGTGAAACAAATAACAAAGTTTGTGTTCTGATTTTTGGTAAGTCAAACAGTTCTAAGAATCTCTTAGAATTATTTTAAAGGAATAGACTGTAATAACATACTAAGTCATAATAGTGGACGTTTACTTTACTTTACAGAATTTATGATACTACCTCCATATCAAAATGATTGTCCAATTTTTAATTTTATTTTAAATTAAGAAAATACAAGCTGGCAAAAAATTTCCGAGTTGATTATAATAATCTTAAATCAATATGAATCACACTTCTTTGTATATTTTACACCTAATTTAACTAAACGTTAATAACATATGAATCAAAGTCATTTTGACAGTTAGTTCCAAAATTACCTGCTGCTGTCATATTTATTATTTTTAACCTCTTTAAATATTCAAAATTAATCTTCACATCAGGCAAGATGGGAAAAACACAAAATTTTAAAACCTGAGAAAAGAAACACAATTTTTCAAGAGTTACTGAAGACATGTAAATGTGACAGAATAGGTCCAGAATCTATAAACTGTGATGAAGTGACAATTAAAAAACACAGGATGCCCTAAATTTACTTAAAGAATTCATTAAGTAGTATTATTAATTGTTTATGTTAATGTTTTGTAAAATTAACCACTATAAATAAGATTTTTCTAAAAATTTTCTAAATTTAACAAATAAAAATTCTAAATCAGATAATAATTTTGATATGGACGGAGTGCATTATATTATTGTATCAAATGTTATTTCCTCGTAGAAATATTTTTTTTCCTCTTTTTGCAGATACGATATATTTCTTGATGCCAGCTATAGATGAAGTACAGAAAACCGTATTCTGTATTTCCTGTTACAGGCAAATGAATGCAGAGGTATTAATTTATTAATTTCTCTTAGTTATTAACGACATGATGACAGATGTAAAGTATACGTTTTAAGTATTATAATTTGGTTTTGTGTTATTTTGTGTCGCAATTCTTTGGCAATCGCTGTTAACGATTGTGCTTCCCCTCTTACTGTCATGTTTTTTGAACTTTTCACTTACGAAGCACTACCACGGTCGTGCAACGCCATCACTTCAAGGTATGCTTGCACACAAACAAAGAGTTCTCTCGTACACCTTCGTGTATTTCCCTTGTAAGTTATGTTTTCGTTTAAAAAAAAAAGACACAAAAAGCCATCTGTCTGCTACTGATTTATCTGGAACAAATTCTTCTAGTCCAGGAAATTCGGTTAATTCAGATCCATTTACATATTGTTGCTACAAATACCGGCAGTAAAAATTCCTTGACACTCTTTAGCTCATTGCAAACTGCTTTTTGTTAAAGAAGGTATACATACTGTAACAAATTTTTATATCTATACTTGTTTGGTTAGGAATAAGTAAAATCTAATTATTCCCCAAGAAATAAAATTCACTCTTATGTTACTAGAAATAACTAGTACATAGATCAGCCTTACTGCAGACTAAATTAAGTCCCAGAACTGGTATTCTTCTATGAGTATCAGATGATTTAATAAATTGCCAACTACCAGTCTTGATTTACATGTAAACAAATTCAAATTGGTTTTATACAGTAGTGGCCGACTTGGGAGGGGGGGAGGGTTAGAGTTTGACGAATTCTGGGCGAAGACCATTTACCACAAGGGTATATCGCAGTTTATTAAGAGAAAAGAGTGGGGAAAAATGTCAGTACGAATTTGAATGCCATAGACATTCTGCCACCTGCGTCAGACATTGTAAAAATATGGCAGAAAAATTGGTGATACGCAGGCTCCTTCGTCACTATTGGAAAAAGGGGACCAGTATGCAAACAGCAGCCGCCGAAATTTGCAGGGTGGAAGGTCAGGGGATGACCAATGAACGGACAGCACGACTGTGGTTCTCCTGCTTTTCGTCTGGAGACATGGGGCTGGAAGATGCGCCAAGGAGCGGAAGACCCAAAAAAGTGGATGACGCAGCCCTACGGCAACAAGTGGAAGCCAACCCAGGCAGCACCACCCGTGGACTAGCGGCGGACATCGGGACATCATCATCGAGTGTGGTTCGACATCTGCACGCCATGGGATAGGTCAACAAGAGCTGCCGAGTTGTGCCCCACGAGCTGACGCCTGCGCAAGCACAACAGCGGGTGAAGGTGTGTCGTCAACTGCTGGAAAAAATCGAGGTTCTGCCTCATCCAGCATACAGCCCCGACCTGGCACCTTCCGACTACCATCTCTTCCGGTCCATGGCGCACTTCCTGCATGGATGGCGCTTCGGCAATGTCAGTTCAGGTTAAAGATGCCGTGCGTGACTTTTTCGCCCAGAAACCGGAGGAGTGGTTTCGCGAGGGCATCCGCTAACTTGCTGATCGTTGGATGAAGACCATCGAGCATGACTGTACTTTGAAGATTAGCAATGAGTGATTCCCGTCTGGTGCCCATTTAAAGGTTTGCACGGTGATCGGCCACTACTTTTGACTCAACCTCTGTATATCTGGCTTTTAACTAATCCCTTTTATGACATTCAGGAGTACTGGAAATTTCTGATATTCATTTTCAATTCTAAATTAATTTTAACTTTTAAGGTTATTCTTTTACTGTATTTTTTGTATGATTCTGATAATCTTACTTTGTACCAATGATGATGTCTATGCACTATAATTGTGTTTTTGACTAATAAAAAAGTATTGTATTGAAATTAGAAACTTCTGTGAAACTTGTAAATTTGTTTTAATCTGTCTTTATGCAAAATAGTTCATGTGATTCAAGTGTTGACCTACTTAAGGAGTTGGGTAAAGCGGGTTTCATAAATTCCTTGCGGCATGCGGATCTGGGTGTGGCACGACATCTGCCTGGAGCTCCGCACAATAAACCATTTCACAATTAAGCAGTTGACTGCCACATATCGTCTGAAGTTCGGTGTATTGAATCTGGGAAAATTCATGTAAATTCAGAAAAACTGAATGACATGTATATTCTGGGAAAGCAAAAGCACGTGCCATGCACAGACCATCTTGAGTTAGGGGCAGTTTGAACCTGTACGTTGGCTGACTCCATTTCAGTCGAGAATAGAATGGACACGGCAAGCGGGTGATCAATGGCGGACAACCAAGGAGTTGTTGTTGTGACTTGTGGTGTCATAACCACCGACCAATTGGATTGCAGCGGTAGATGCAGACGCTTGCTGTGCCGCTTTTTTTCGTGAAACGAGAAGTGTTTGCGGTTATCACCAACTATCTGCCACTGTTGGCACTGGATCTGTGAGCTTTTTATTTCTGAAGCCCACTTAAGTCTAATCATAGAATTTGATTTCAAAAAGGGACTCATTGTTGGTGTCTTGTCTAGCTGGAGTCACAATTGCAACAACGAAACAGCTGATTGCATTCTCAAAAGATGCTATATCCAGAGTTGCTGTATAGCTGTTGGTCTTTGTTCAGAAGGGCTAACTATAGCTCAAAGACAGTCAATCATGAGCAAGACCACTATTATTAAACAAAGAAACAGGACTTCATCCACTGCGCAACAACTGACAACTGATATTAACCGAGACTGTTCCGACCTATATCTGCCAGAACTATGTGTCCAGAATTGCAGCATATCTAAATCGATGGTTACAATCCTATACAATAACCCCTGATTTCTGCATAGAACAGGGAAATTTGTTCTTCGTGGGTTGTCTACAACATTGTGACTGGAAATGTGAAGACTGGAAGAAGATTATATGGTCTGATAAATCATGATACACGTTGTTTAGTACTGACAGTAGGATCCCCATGAAGCAATGGATCTAGCATGCCTTATCAAGATAACTCAATACTTTGATGGTGGTGTCATAGAGCTTCTTCTACTGGTATGGAACTGATCCTGTTATTCATGGTAAGTCGGGTTTTTTTTTCATGGACTACCTAAACATTGTTGCCTACCAAGTCCATCCTACAGTGCTTCATTTTTATCCTGCATGTGATAGCTTCTTCATGGATGACAATGTTACTGTTCATTGCGCACGATTTACACTAGTGGTTTAGTGAACATGAAGATGACTTTTAACATTTATACTGGCTATACTGACTGATTTTGCAGTTTATTCCAGGCTTTTACAAGGGTACATGTGAAAGGCTTACTAGCTTATACTGTATACAGGGTGAATACAAAAGTCTGAATCCCCCTTTTATTTTTTGAACTGAAGCAGATATATCAATTTTGATGAATTCAATGAATAAGGAAGTTGTGGGTGGCCTATCCCATGGTGCACTTTTCATCATCCCAAATATGCAAATTAGGACACATTCAAAATTTATCTCAAAAACCGTAAGGGATAGAGAAAAAAACCCAATTGCAAACTTGTTCAGCATAAAAAAACAAACAAAACAACAAAAAAAAATCATCCAAATCGGACCAACCATTCACCCACAATCACGTGGTGAACTGTTTGTAGCTTACAAACAGTCACACTGCACAAACAAGTTACTTCAAACAGTTTAAAAAAAAAGTTAATCAACAAAATGCTCAATGTGACGACTGTGGGCACCATAACACAATTGGGCATGGAACCTAACTGACGTCAAAACATCGGCAAGCATGGCTGGTGTCACTCCTTGGCACGCTTCCTGGATTTGCTGAACCAGATCCTCCAGTGAGGCGGGCTGCGTAGCATAAACCTTGTCCTTCAGGTATCCCCACAAGAAAAAGTCAAGTGGTGTAAAATCAGGGGAGCAGGGTGGCCAACGAACTGGTCCTCCTCGGCCAATCCATTGTTGTCCAAACATCTCACTTAGATGCTCGCGAACGACCAACCCGTAATGTGGAGGAGCTCCAGCATGCTGAAACCACATGTGCTGATACGAGGCCAATGGCAAATTGTCAATAAAGTCTGTGACTACCACGTTGAGAATTTCAGCCCGATAGCGTTCTGCAGTCAGTGT
Organism: Rhysida immarginata; assembly: GCA_023313115.1. Classification (NCBI taxonomy): domain Eukaryota; kingdom Metazoa; phylum Arthropoda; class Chilopoda; order Scolopendromorpha; family Scolopendridae; genus Rhysida; species Rhysida immarginata. The sequence goes on along the minus strand of JAHWFO010031028.1, from coordinate 2,073,423 downwards.
TCCATCGTAAAAATACGGTCCAACCATAGTGTCATTGTACAATCCACACAACACATTGATTCTCTAATTCACTTGAGTTGCTTCTCGCAGACATCGTGGGTTTTCGTCTGCCCAGTGATGATGGTTGTGCCTGTTGATAACTCCGTCCCTGGTGAACTGGGCTTCATCTGTCCACAACACCTCATGAATGAAGTTTGGATTGTCATCCAGGCAGGTAAGTAACCAGTTGCAGAAGGCGGCCCTAGCGACATATTCCAGTGGCAGTAACTCCTGGCGACAATGAATATGGTATGGGTGAAAATGATGTGCGTGTAGAATGTTGAGAACAGTTCTCTGATGGCACCAACATCTGCAGCAATTGCTCTGCTGCTTGTGTGGGGATTTGCAGCAACTGCGGCCAGAACTAGTGTTGTTGTATCCTCATCGCCTTGTGCCCTTGGTTGTCCTCGTTCTGCATTAACATTCCCTGTAGCCTCGAATCTTTGAATAATGTGACGCATTGTTTGACGTTCGTTAGGGTATCTGTCTCGATACAACCTAACTGCAGCATGTAGGTTTCTCCTTGTCTCTCCGAAGCAGAAGATCATGTTGACCATTTCCGGAACAGTGTAGCTTGCCATCCTGGAATTGTTCTGTCTTCTGTGTGCTGAAACATGCCTTTTATTTGCTTTTCCGCATGAAAGTGAATGTGAGTATGGTAATTTATGTTAATTTTTTGATTTGCATGCTTTACATGATGGAAATATCAACATTCAGTTTTCCTTGTGATTGTGGGTGATTGGTTGGTCCGATTTGGATGATTTTTTTTTGTTTTGTTTTGTTTGTTTTGTTATGCTGAACATGTTTGCAAGTGGGTTTTTTTCTCTATCCCTTACGGTTTTTGAGATAAATTTTGAATGTGTCCTAATTTGCATATTTGGGATGGGCACCATGGGATAGGCCACCCACAACTTCCTATTCATTGGATTCATCAAAATTGACATATCTGCTTCGGTTCAAAAAAATAAAAGGGGGGTTCAGACTTTTGTATTCACCCTGTATAGCAATATTAGTTTTATTACAGGTGTTTTCAAAATATACCTATACTTGATTGAGTAGAATAATAATTATAATATGCACATGGGTGATGTGTGAAAGCATCTGATTGGTAGGTTAGAAAAGAGTATTATAAAACTTTGAGCATAAAATAGACAGATGGAGCAAAGTCTATTGGGTAATGACTTCAGAGTAAATCAGAACATGAAGTTCTAGTTGCATGATGAGTCATCCACTGATAAGGTTGTTGCTTCGAGTACAGAAGTAGAGGGGTGATTAAACGGAGCAGTAAATTGGAGAAAGAATATAAGTTGACAAATAATATAAATTATAGAAATGACAGATATAAAATTAATAAATGATTGATAGTAAATATGAATAAAAGAGAGAATTGAAAAGAGAATTATTGGAATGGGATAATGTGAATGATAAATGGTAGAAACATTAATGTGAGAGAAACTAAATAAAATACAATCTCTTACAATGGGATAAATGAATTGTAAAATTGTTGTAAAATAGAAATAACTATAAAATGGGATAGTAAACCTTTTACTATAAAATAAAGTTAAACAAATAGTAACAAATCTGAAATTGGTGAAAGAATAATATGCACATCGTATATGGTTTGTGAATTAATAAGAAAGTTTGGTTTCTGGCATTTGGCTTTGAAAATTTTTATTGTTCAAGGATATCTGTCTTGCTAGGATCTTTCAAAATGTGGATAATTGACATGTAATCATCTCATCATCTCAAGGGGTTGTCCTTTCTCTATAAGGTGGGCAGCATACTTTGATCTTTGATTTGGTGAAGCAAGACTCGTGCTCTTTCAAATCTTATGGTAAAGTTGTGAGACCTTACGTTACATCACCCAGTGTAATACCCAGTTTACCAAGGCAAATTCTATGTGCACTTTGGCTTTCTTAAATAAGGACCATTTAAGTGAACTACTTTCGACAATTGCTGTATTTTTGTGTGTTTAGCTTGTGGATTGAACGTTTTTTGTTTTTTTTTGCTTTAAAATTTTACCTAAAATGAACTTTATATGGGACAGATTTTATGCAAAATTTTAACTGCCATCATATACACTGCTCAAAACATTTAAAGGAACACTTCTATTAAGCAGCATGCAGAAGCAACTACGAATAATATGGACAAAATCGCTGTATGTGGTCATTAAAAGACGGTTTATTTAACAATAGAATGCATTATTGAAACAACTGGTGAAGAAACAAAGAAAAAACAGGAAACTGCAGGACCCCTGCCTAAAACAAAGTGAAATGTCCTTTGGGCGTTGTGAGGAGAATGCCCTGTTTCTTCCAGGGATCAGTTTTTGCACCACTCAGTAATGTGTATGCCTACCATGGGCTGCAGTAACCTCCATGCACCTTCGAGGCATGCTCCATATCAGTCGATGGATGTGATCTTGGGGAAGCCGGTCCCATTCCTCAGTAAGTTCCTGGATGAGCTGTTGCAGTGTTTCTGGAGCTGAAGGGTGGTGTCGAATTCGCCTGTCAAGCATGTCCCAAAGATGTTCAAGGGGATTTAGGTCTGGACTCATTGTCGGCCACCTCATGGTCTGAATGCCATGCATACATAGGAAGTCTTGAGTGACAGCTACAGGGTGTGGACGAGCATTCTCCTGCATCAGAAGGAATCCAGGCCCCATGCCATGTGCAGCAACAATCACATGTTCTTCCAGAATGTCACGAATGTAAACGTCAGTGGTCATTCGCCCTCGGATGACCACAAGATCCGTTCGATGGTCTATTGAGATGCCAGCCCAAACCATAATGGAACAACATCCCATTCAGTCAGTCTCACAAACTGTTGCGTCGGTGTTTCGCTCACCACGTCGTCTCCAGACACGTAGACGGCCATCACAGCGGGTCAGGTGGAATCTTGACTCGTCTGTGAAGAGAACAGAACGCCAGTGGCGAAGCTGCCAGGTGACATATTGATGTGCAAACTCTAGTCGCGCCTGTATGTGCTGGCGTGTTAGCCTAGGCACTCTATTTGGTTGTCTGCCTCTCAAGCCAACTTCACGTAATCTGTTACGGATTGTTTGATCTGAAACAGCTACCCCAGTTGACATCTGCAGGTCATTTCTCAGGTCTCTGGCCGTTAAGGTTCTTCGGCGCAGGGCACAAGTCCGCACATAACAATCTTGATTGGCGGTTGTTGAACGTCGGCGACCTTGCCCAGCTCTTCGTGTGTACTGGCCAGTCGCCTGGAATCGTGTCCACAGTCGGAAAATGACGGAAGAGGACACATTGAGGGCATATGCCACAGTCCAAAATGATTGACCCGTTTGGAGCAATGTTACGGCTCTCGCAGCTTCTACTGCTTCAAGATGCCTTCATGGTATGTCAGAGCACTAACAACAACGTTCCAGGAATGCCTGCACCTTCTAATGTTCGACCGTTATCTCCAAGCAAAGAGTGTACTGGCATGTAACCACTTTGTTTTCCGGGGGGTTATATTGCTATGCAAATTTCTCAGAACATCTGGCAGCAAAATGTGTTGGCTTCAACCATTTCCTATGAGGGAGATAGTAGGTTTCATGTTGCAAAAGATGAAATTGCTAAAAAGTATTATTTACGCCCTCTGTAGGGGATTCTACAAGTGTTCCTTTAACTGTTTTGAGCAGTGTATACAGAGTTTAGCGTTTGTTTGTTTTTTGTTTTTTTTTTGTTGTTTTTTTTTTTAATTTTTCAAAAATACAGTTGAACCCACTTATAAGAGCCCAGTTTGGGAAATGAAAAATTGCTCTTATAATCGGAGAGCTCTTATCAGCAGAGTTTACGAAGAGAAGACAGTTACAGAAGCGAATTGAAAAGTGGTGAATTGAAAGCTCTTTTATCAGGTCAAATGGTTAGTTTCAATTCGACCATCAGGCATGCATGTTGAACTGGAAAAATTTATGATCTTTTATCAGTTTAAATGAAGGAATAAAAGACCAAAACACATTAACAATTTTTTATTAATAATTTTTTGCATTAAATGATGGATGTAGAGATGTCAGATTATTATTAAAATTGGCAATAAACTGGTATAAAAAACACTTAAAAGTGTCGTTTTTTATCTAAACCAGCCATAATGAACAAGTGGTCCATAAGTTGTAGCAAGAGATGGGACCAACCATTAATGCAAGAAGAAGTTTTATGCCAGAATTCAAATTAAAAGTCGTCAGTTTAGTAATGCGGAAAGTAGCGAGAAGAGAATATAACGTCCACAAAAAGGTAGTTTATAATGGAGAAAGCAGAAGGAAATTTTGCAGAATGTGCTATGTAACAGGTTTGCACTTTGCAAAGGAAATATATGTTTGCTAGCTGAAATTAGGAGAAAAACTAAAAACATGGGTTTTGACGCAGTATGTTGCCGGTCGAGCAATATCAACAATGATGATTCAAATACAGATAGCGGAATTAGGTAAGAAAATGAACCTGGGCGATTTTATTGGGAGTCCCAATTGGTGTTTCAAGTTTATGCTAAGAAATAAACTTTCATTCAGGACTAGAACATCGTCGGGACAAACTCTTCTGGAGAATTGGGAGGTAAAGATGAAATTGTTTTGTGATTATGTGGACAGTCTAATCACTGATTTACATTTGGATGATCGTAATATTGCAAATATGAATGGAATTCCATTGAATTTTGGTACACCGCTAAATAGAACTGTTTGTGAAGTTAGAGAAAATCAGTGAATTACATTATACTGTGGTGCTAAGCTATACTCCAGACGATAGAATAATTAAGCCTATGATCATTTTCAAACATTTAATCACGAAAGAAATTGCCAGAAAATGCGTTTGTAAGAGTGAATGAAAAGAGGTGGATGAACGAGGAGGAAATGAGCCAGTGGATTGAAAACTGTTGGAGGAAACGGCCTGGAAGTTTTTTTTTCAATCCGCAGTCGTTGTTAATCACGGACAGCATGAAAGCCCATTTAAAAGACAATATCAAAACCAATCTTAAAAAAAAAAAAAATGAAGACTGAATTAGCAAACATTTCTGGTGGCTTGACAAAGCTGTTGGAACCCTTAGATGCGAGTGTAAATGGAAGTTTTAAAGCTAAAATAAGAAGCTAATGAAGAATGAGAAGAGCTTCATATTTGGAAATTTGTGAATGAGTGTATTCTTTATGGCATCTTTTTCAGCAGATATCATTAAAAACTGATTTCGAAAAGCAGTGAAGGGGCCATCGTTGGAATTATTGGATGATGCTGATGAAAATAAGGACTAAGGGAATGTATGTAATGTGCCTTCCTTTTTCAATAGCAATTCAGATGATAACAATTTTGATGGCTTTACTTAATGTTTAAAGTTTTGTTTCTACT
>JAHWFO010031028.1:2041796-2062151 GCA_023313115.1 Rhysida immarginata | reverse complement strand
TGCAAGTGAGAAAGCTTTCCATATCAATGTAGGGCTATAAACTTCCAAACTGCCTCGGAGGTGAGGCAGTTGCTTTTGTCGAAGTCGCTTTCTGTCATGATGATATTCAGACGAATTAAATTCAATGTTCCAAAATTAAATTGAATTTTGGTGTAAAAATGCATGTAACTGAACTTTTAATTTCCCCCATTAAAATCATTTGGGTTACAAACAGGCACGATATGCTGATTCATTTCATAAAAACATGTAAAAAAAAGGACTCTTCAGCCAATGGCCATTGCCACCCAATATATCACTTTGTGTTGATTGGTTAGTTTTGATTGACAATAGCACTGCAAGCACTCTGGCAACGTGAGTGTAAATCAGTACAACCTATTCATCCAGTTCATCAATACTTTTAGATTCGATCTCCAGCATATTTATTTAGTGATTCTTCAACCTGCATTTAGTGATTCAGGACTTAGAGATGATCTTCTGTGGGACGATGAAGATGAAGATGCAGCCAATTGTTTACAGGAAGAAGACTGGGATACAGATGTCAAATTAACTGAGAAAGATTGGAAAGACCTGTTCGAAGACACAGATGAATCAGATTTTGAAGGTTTTTGAATATCAAATATCCAGACTATTTAAAAATAAAGATTTTTTTTCTGTATAAGTTTGTACATTTTATTTCTCGCGAGGAGTCAAAAATGGGGGTCGCGTTATACAAGAGGATAGAATTTTTGCCGATTTTTTGGCCCGAAAAAGTGGAGTCGCGTTATTCAAGAGATCGCGTTATAGTAGAATATTTACGGTACTTATGGTCATGTAACAATGTATAAATTTTCAGTGCATAGGCTTTCTTTCTAGGAAGTGTTGTCAGAGACTATCAATAAGCCATTCTCCCTCTTCCCTGCAATGGAACTTTATAAACGTTTTTCACTTTTCTGTAAGGAACTCATGTTGTTTTCCACTTTTTATGACCTGAAAAGCAGTGACTGGTAATAGCAATAGTAAAATGAAGAGGTTTTCCCCCCTTTATTTTTTCTTTTTCTGTATATTCTTGCCTATTTTATTTCTCGCAACAAGTCAAAAATGGGGACTGCATTTGTATAAAAGGATAGAATTTTTACTGTTCAAGAGGATAGAATTTTTACTGTTTTTTTGGGCTCTAAAAGTGGAATCGCATTATACAAGAAGCGCATTATAGTAGAATAAATACGGTATGTGCTTTTACCCAGCAAAAGGGTTAATTACATTTTAACAAAATTTCGGATGCGGTCTCGTAACATTCAGCATCATCTTGTTAGAGCATAGTTATTTGAGTATGGAACATAAGGGACCCTAAAAATGATACATGTACCAACTTCTTAGTGGCATGCTTAATTTGCTTTCAGATGGCCAATATATACTGGATTGCAAAAGTCATATTGCAAATTTTCAAGTGGTGCTTGCATCGCGTAAAAGGTGTATAAATAAGCAGAGCGGTATCAGTGCTGTCAATTTGACTGTTAGTAGTTGGATAAGTTTTGTAATGTGATTATGGCTACACGACAAGAATTATCAAAGTTTGAATGCAGAATGATAGTTTGAGCTAGATGCATGTGACATTCCATTTATGAAATGGTGTGGACATTCAACATTCCTTGATCCACAGTGTCAAGGGAATACAGAGTACCTCATTTCAGGCATTACCTATCAACATAAATAGGATAATGGCTGACCACGGCTGCTAAATGCTCATGACCAGCAACATCTAAGCAGAATGGTCCTTCATAACAGACACACGTCACTATGTCAGTTAACAGCAACATTCAATTATGGGCAAACTTGTCTATGAGGTTAGTGCATCGAAATTTGACACTAATGAGATATGGCAGCAGAAGACCGACAAGTGCTTTTACTCACAGCAAGCCATTGAAGGCCCTTCCTCACTTGGGCTCGTGAACATATTCATTGGACTTTAGCTGGAAACATAACTTGGTCCAATGAATCATGATTCAAGTTGCTACAAGCTGATTGTAGGCTTTGAGTGTAGTGCAGACCCAATGAGGCCAAGGACCCAAGTTGTCAGGAAGACTCCGTGCAAGCTGGCAGTGGCTCTATCATGGTGTGCGGCATGTTTACCTTGCAGGGTTTAGGTTCTCTGATCAAATTGGACCTACCATTGACTGGGAATTGTTATGTCCAGCTGCTTGGTGACCATTTACAGCCCTTCAAGTACGCTAACAATGATGGGATGTTCCGGGCCAACATTATTTGCGATTGGTTTGAGGAGCATTCTGAACAATCCCAACAAATGAATTGGCCACTTAGATTGCCAGACATGAACCCCATCAAACATACTTGGAATTTTATCAAATGATTCATTCATGCACTAGAGCCTACACTTGCAACACTCACACAATTACGGGCAGCTATTGATGGCTGAACATCTCTTCAGAGATTACTTCCACCGACTGGTATTGTCCATGCCATGTCAAGTTGCTCTACTTTGCTGGGCAAAAGGAGGACCTAAACCTTATTGAATAGGTATCCCATGACTTTTGGCACTTCACTGGTCGCTATTTAAAATGGTGATTACAGTATATGTCATGAACCCTTAAGAGGTTAAATATACGGACCCTATTTTAAATACAGTAGTTAACCTAGTAGCTGAGAAAGCTAGGGCAGAGACTTTACAGTTTTTGATTTTATCAGGTTGTGTATATTGATTTAATCATATGCAATTGTGCAAATGATCTGGAAACCAACATGCTCAGAAATTAAGCAAACCATATTAAAAACCAAAATATATGGTAACTGTACTAGAAATAAGCTCCCCTGAAGCTATTAAGTTTTTGGAGACGTTATTTATTTTACTGCACCTTTTGTAGTGCATTGTGGGCGGTAATCAGAGTATGACATTGATATTCGGTAGATATGCTAATGAGACATTGCAAAGGTGATTTACACAGGAAAAAATTAGTTCTAGCAGTATCAATTCCATCCCTCATTTGATCCTCACTATACTGTGAGAAACAATATGGCTGTTGAGAAGAGAGACCCTGTGCTGTTAGTCAAGTTGTTTTATCAAAACAGCAGTGCTATATTCAGGAAATATAACAATCTGAAAGGATTGAGAAGAGGTGCCCTATGAATAAATGGATTACAGAAGATGACAGAAATTTGAGGACACAGGTGGTTTTTGTGTCACTAGGGAGAAGAGGAAGGTGATCCATCCCTATGGAAGTTGTTTACGAGGTTGCTGTGGCGGACTATACATCATGTGATCCACATTCTGTAATCAGTGCTCAAGCAGTGTCACAGGAAATGTCTCTCCCATGGACAACAGTTCAAAAAGTTCTTTTGTCCATTTTACATTGGTATCCCTACAAGATCCACACTGTTCAACCACTGAAAGTTCGCGAATTGCAGCAACGGAGTGATTTTTGTTGTTTGTTTTTTGGCACCAATGGAAATGGATAACATGTGGCTGGGTAATATTTGTAGACTGACAAAGCGCATTTTACACAGGAAGATGCAGTAAATACACAGAAATGTCACAAAAGGGTTCTGCTAATTGGCATGAACGGCCATTGCACTTGGCATTTATAATTCTGGTGTGGATTACAAGCATCTTTACTCTTGGTCTGACTTTCATTAGTAGATTAAATCCCTAGGATGTGTAGGGTGTACTGTGACATGTTCACATTACAGCAACTTTGTGCAGCATGTTCACATTAACACAGCTTTGCTGAGACTACTGCTTTATACAAGATGGGGCAACACCATATGTTGGTTGCCAAGTGAAATATCTGCTTTGTGCAACCTTCACTGCTGAATGCCATATCGTCAAGATTCACGGACCTGAATCCACGTGACTAGTGACTATGGGAATATCTAAAAAGATCGCGTTTACCAACGATGTGTCCAGTGTCTGCCTGATCTTATTGTCAGCATACAGTGAGATATCACTGATTGTATCAGGTCTGCTTTGAGGAACTGTTAATCACAACATTTTCTGGATGCAGCTTGTGGCCAATGTCTCTGGTGGACATACTGTAAACTTTTTGTAACCATCAGTTGCTAATAAAGTTGTTATAATACACCGCTCTCACACGTTTGATCTTTCCTATCTAGGTTCTGTTCCTATCCAACGATTCTGTTCCTATCCACTTATGGATTACTTGTACAACACAACATTTATTTCAGCCTAAATCACGCAAATCAATGTCCTACCTCCATTACCGCCTGCACTGGGTCACTTTAATTGTAACCACTCTGTATAATATTAATTTAATGGCTTTTTTATGTTCGTCAGCTTATTGGAATTTTTCTGCTTACTCAACCTTGTGCTATTAGTTCATATGAATGAGCTTTATAGGTGCCATAGGATAACCCATTTTCTTTTAGAGGAATATCCTATTTTATGCACATTTTATAGAGAAGTTCATATTCTATTGAGTTAGCTTATTTCCTCCTGGTAAAGAACCTCTTTACTATTTTGATTCCTATGATTATGGATTCAAATCCATTTATAGATACTGAAAATTTATTTTAGAGACAAATTTTCCCTTGGGATAGAATAAAACAAAGATTAAAATTCTACCCCCCCCCCCCATACTTGCCCCATTTATCCGTTTTTGTTATAACTTTTATGATCGTGTGGCCTTTTGCAATTGCTTGTAATAATTTTTCTATAACTGAGAGTAATTTTTATTAAACCTAAATTAGTTTTTTTTTTTTTTTTGTTAATCAAAATATATAATGGTAAAGAACAGTTGTAATTTTATTTTGTCTATATACAAAATTTTTGTAGGTGTTATTTTTCAAAACTCCTGTTAAGACACTGTGTTCTAATGTATTGGCTTTATTGTCACTCTTTCCTGGTATGTTAACATATAACTTTATTATTTCATTATAAAATTCTTTAACTTTTTTTAATTGTTCTATTTTTAGCATCTTCTTTAAATATTTATCTTTATTACACTAATAATATTTTTTTAGGTATGATTGAATGTGGCCTTGAGAAAGCTGCAAACATTCCTACAAATATTATTATAACTGACTCTAGCTTTGATGAACAAGACAATAACAAGAATAACTGTGACAGTTCTTTAGAAAACAAAGCAAAATATTCTCCTGGGTGTGAAATGAAAAGCAATTTAGATGCTGCTACTCCAGAGAACAGGTATTTAAGTTTCTTAACTTAGTGTGTGTGTGTGTCTGTGTGTGTGTGTGTGTGTGTGTGTGTTATCCCATCCTGAAAGCATATTATGGGTTGTTTCATAAGCATTAGTCGATTTCGCTTAAGCTACTTGCTTGAGTCCTACAATGTGTACAGGGTTCTCCCCAGGCCCTTTTCAACGGGCGTGCTGCCCAGCTGATTTTGGTGATCGCCCAGCTGAATACACGAAAAACTGCACACCACTGTGTAATATTTTATTAATTTTTAATTTTTTGTCCGCCCGGCTATTTAATCTTTCCATCCAGCTGATAAAATTTTCTAGGGAGAACACTGGTGTAACATTACAGCAGGAACTACAATTGTAAGCCAGTAGACGAGCCCATCCAGTAAAGTGCGATACTGAACAGTTACTGCAGAAGGTGGAACAAAAACCTGCACGATTCACCAGTGATGAAAAACGGTAATGTGTACTACTGCCAGCTGGACAAATGCCATCAAAAATTGCAAACAAAACAACTGTCAGTGGTGAATCGTGCAGGTCCAATACTCTTCCAAGATAGTGCTCGTCCACATGTGTCTGTTGCAACCCTCCAAAAAATTAATGCTTTGGGGCACGAGGTTCTCCTTCATCCTGCGTATTCACCAGACTTGGCCTCAACCTGTTTCTACATGTTTTGTCATTTGGACAGTTTCTTGCAGAACAGTTCATTGATCGAGATGCTGTCACCAGTTTTTTGGAACATTGTAATGCAAACTTCTGTCAGTGTGACATTTTTACATTGCCAACATGTTGGGCACAATGTTTAGCTGTTGAGGGCAGATATTTCACTTAATAAAATGTATTCTTTTCCTTGTTTCTGGTGTCTTTTTTTCTTTCCATCAAATTTGGCCAATACTTATGAAACAACCAATATGAGTTTGTGGGAAATTTTTGATGAAATTATCTCTGTCAATTTGTGATGATGCTAAATCTTTCATTATTCTTAAAATATTGATGTTTGCTTGCAAAACAAAAAGGCAGGTTGTATGAAGTGAGACCATTTTATTTCAGGAATAGCTGTAGTGTGGCAGTATGGGTCGAATCACTTGCCTATATGTATCTGGATGTATTTCAACTAGCAAATGCATGACTTCCAAACTAGCTACATAAGCAATATATGTCTGTGCAGCTTTTGATATAAAAAATGATGATAAAAATTTAAAGCAGCACATTAACATCAAATTCTGTGTGAAGATGAACAGTTTTCATCAGTTAATCCCCACATTGATTATAAGGGGACATCAAGTACTACAAGTGAAGAGACATGGTATCTTGATTTTTCTTTATCACAAGTACCCTTCAACATCAGAGAATCTTGGGCTTACAATAGAGAAAGTGTTCGAAATGGCTACCACCACTTCCAGTGCAGGCTTCACAATCATCTTACCATTGAATGATTCACAGTAGAAATTCTGTGCATCTTTCAAACTTCCACTGGAGCAGCTGCCACTTATCCCACAAGATCTTGTGACTCAACTGGGTCTTCATACACCACACTCCTCATTCACCCCCCCCCCTCCCCCATGAAGAAGTCTATGTATTTGAGATCAGGTGACCTTTATGGACAGTTAATGGGACCTGTACAACTGAGCCAAGCATAAAACTATTGAAAACATAATTTATTTTCTAGCATTAGGAAGAAATTTTTATAGCTCTGTATATCAGATGAAGTCATCCATTTTTTCATTAGAGTAGTTCTACATGTTTGCACTGGTTGGCTGCTGTCTTTAGTTAGACTGTCTTAAATGTTATACTGATTGCAAACATCTTTATTTTGTGCAAATAATGATTCATTTCATCATTTGCATAATTGATATATTTCAATTAGTGTCCCCTGGTAATCAATGTGCCATAGTTCACCATGGAACCATTTTCGACTATTGGTTTTTGATGGAAAGTTCATCTATTTCCTCTCTAGCTCCGTAAGAAGTTTGGAGCTGGAATTCTGGGACACCTTGTACATCCTAACAATTATATTTTTATTACCAAATATGTATCATTACTGCAATTACAGAATTCAATAAAAATCTATTCAGGGATAAACCCAGGCTATAAACATGGAGGGAGGGCTTATTTTTAATGATATTCTCCAGGGAGGGTGGGGGTTACTTACAAGCTTCCCCCAAAAAAAGTATGTTGGGGAGGGGGAAATTGAGCCACTGAGCTCATTAAATGTGCTTCTGTCACCACTAAATTGGTCTGAGTCAGGGATGAACATCAGGGACATTGAAAACATAATGAGTCAAATGTATAAGTCACATTGTTAAAAAAAATAAAATTTAAAATTTATAGAGTTTATTTAAAGAAATGATTTTTTGCACATTACTTTTTAAAGTTTTACCATTAAATGCATTTTATATTGCTTTAAAAGTTGACAAAATTGAAGATCTTGAAAATTGGTCTTAGTTAATCTTGGACTTATTAATAAGTAAAATTGTATTTAATCATTTCCTTAAATCGTTTTCTTGAAAGATTTATTTCTTTGTCCCGGTAAGAATGAAATAAAATCAAAATGCGCATGCATTAGTTTTACTGTTTCATCGTATCTCTCCAGTTCACCGTAAGAAATAAATCCTTTCTCTTCAGATGTTTGTTTTGTAAAAGAAAACATTAAATTACTACTTGAATGCTATTCAAAAGTAACTTTTATATTTGTAACATGATGTGATTCGTTTTGAAAATATAATTCGTTGATGCTGCTATTTTGATTTTTTCTCAAATGATTCCTAAATCATAGAGGAATGACAGCAGCACCATCTCTTGACAGGATATAAATATATAATAGTTAATACAGGGTGTCCTGTTTGAAATGCTCTAATTTCATTTTATATACAACACCGTGTCTGTTGCGTACTTTGGTAATTACATAGCAATTAAACTGAGTGGCCAAAAACCAAGGGAAGGGTTGTCCCATTTGAAGATGTGTCGTGTATGACTCCCAAATATTGCAGCTAGATGCAGCATATGGCGCTAGTGTAGAACGATATCTGAGTAGTCTGTTACAGACAGGTGTGTAGTGTACATGGCAGCACGTCACGAGTTAACTGACTTTGAATATGGGATCATAATCTGTTCAAGACGCATGGTTCATAGCATATGGGAATATACACAACAATGCGGGTTTCCGAAACCAATGTGTCTAGGGTGGATCTTCAATATCGCAGAGACAATGTTTCCGGACAGGACGACCACAAGTGTTTGACGAACAGACAAACACTTGAATGTCACCCTCAGAGTCATATGGGGCGATCGACAGGCTACTGTGAATTAAATCGATGCCGATTTGAATGTGGGCCATCAGGAACCCATTTCTACAGGATTGTACTCGACCACCGACTCATGTCCCTTTGATGACACCTCGACACAGAGTTCAACGACTGGCATGGGCCTGCTAATATCGTCACTGGACCATGGAACACTGGTGGCATGTATCATGGTCAGATGAATCCTGATTTCAGTTGTATCGAGCTGATGGACGTGTGAGAGGTGTCTCAGTTATGGTCTGGGCTCACTTCACACGGTCGCACTTAGGCCCATTGTCTGGCTGCAGAGAACAATGACAGGTGCACTTTATGTGAACATTCTTTCAGACCATCTGCAGTTTTGAGGGCTCACAGAGGAGTGACTCTGTATTAACAATCATATCCAGTGCCCTCCCATGACTTTTGGCCACTCAGTTTATATATTCCATATATGTGTGAAGTTTGTAGGCAAAAAACCACTAGACTTCTGTGTGTGCGCTTTTTGTGATACGGAGGAGATCCGGTCTATATTCCATTTCGGTCCATTTGCACTGCAGCATTTTGGAAGGGACACTAGTGACGGTTTCACAATTCGTGTCCACAGGTTGCAAGTCCTGCACTCTAGTTCCATAAAATTCTCCCCAAAAGGAAGTCTAAAGGTGCAATATCTGGCAACCGCAGAGGTTAGAGTATTGGTTTATTAAATCCAATCCTTCTGTTGGGAAATTCGTCATTTAAAGCATTTCTACACATTCTTCCCAGCAAGGCGGATCTCCATACTGTTGAAAATTGATGTTCAGCTGGAGTTGTTCCAACTGGGGAAAGATATACTGCTATAACATATCTAGATATAACATATCTAGATATGTTTCCATGAAGAAGAAAGGCCCAGTTTTCAAGTTCAACATTATGGACTGTCTCCAGCTCCACAACTTTCACTGTCTCTGTCACGTGAGAAGTGCCTTCATTGGAAACCAAGATTGTGTTCAAAAATTTAGAATATTATCTATTCTGTTAAGCAAGACTACAGCTTTGTGTATACCAAACTACAGTTTGTGCCTTTTTCTATGGTAAGACCATTTTTCCTTTCGCTGACAACAGCGCTCTGAAAATGCTGCAGATGATGATGGAAAAATTCAGGCCAAAACTTTCCAACGTAAGGAATAAAATATTTACCTAACACTTGGAATAAATTCAGTCACTGATTTTCATGTGGCCAATGAAATCCAGGCTTTTCAATTGGGACACCCTGGATAATAAATTGTTGTCATTTTTCCATTAGTGGGAGGTTTCAAATACAAGAACCAAGCAGATGCCTTAGAATAGTTTGAGTTTCTTTTTCACTGCGGATTGAAACCAGCTTGAGCATGCACATTTCGTTTTTAGTTCATAGATAGTGGGATTGGACTATAGTTTCAAAATCAAAAAATCATTAAGTAATTTTATTTTCTGAAATGGTTCTTTTTTTCATTTTATTTTAAAGAAATAAAAATGATTCCAATGAGCGTGTTCCAGTTCTGATAGAGAATGTGGAAGATGTGTCCTCTTCACAATCAAACAAGTTTTCCACGTTGGATAATCATGTAAGTTGTCTTACCTCTCAGATGGAAACGAAGAGAAGTCTTTATAAAGCAACTGTGAACTATAATAAAGTATCCACAACAAATAAAGATTCACAATTTACTTCTGAGATAGATGACCTTTTAGACAGTGAATCGAAGGAGAAAACATCTTTAAAGTTAGAATTTAATTGTAAAGATTTAGATTCATCTGATGTGGATGAGAAAGGGAGCAACCTATCAAGTCCCCTGGGAAGCCAAAATAGTCTCGGTGATAAGGATTCGGTTACAAACACAGAAGGATTGTCAAAAATGTCCAATATTAAGGGACGTGTTTTTGGTGCAATTTCTTATTGGACTGGACGAAATGCCACTTCCTCGCCAACCAATGATTTATCCAACGTTTCTGGATACGAGGAATCATTAGGTGAAATTTCTGATTTGAGCACAACAGATCTGTCAGAAATAACTCTTGTTACATCACCATCTTTGGAAGATGAGAAGCAACCCACTCCACCTTCAGTTGTAATTAATATGAATGCTAAAGACTGTGGTCTTCCATTGAAAATTTTCTGTAATGTAAGTCTGTACTTTCCATATGTTCATTATAATTTTAGATTTATAATTTTAATGCACTTCATTAAATTTTGTGTTAATGAGCATGCATGAAGAATAATGTATGCTTATCTAAGCATTCCTTTTAGTATATAAGCATTACAGGTAATTTAATCTTTTACATTGCATAATAAAAATAAAATGAAAAAATATATGAGGCCTGTCCGGAAGGTAACCGGATTGAGGCTACAAAAAAAAAATACGGTTCGAATTCGCATAAATGTTTAGTCACCTTCAAAATAAGCACCGTCTGCAGCAACGCATTTAGCCCAGCGTTGCTGCCATTAGTTGAAACAAGTACGGAATGCCTCCTTTGGGATGGCCAAGAGCTTCGCTGTCGCATTTTGTGTTGTCATGTCCACATCCTCAAATCTCCGTTTTTTGAGCGCATTCTTGATCTTCGGAAACGTGAAGAAGTTGTACGGAGCTAGGTCAGATGAGTAGGGAGGCTGCCTGACCTGAGTGATGTGGTGTTTTGTCAAGAATTGTTGCACGATGTTTGCTGGAGCATTGTTGTGATGCCACATCCAATCTCCAGAAGCCCACATTGTTGGCCGTTTCCGTCGAACTGCATCGTGCAACCTCCTCCGCACGTCAAGGTAGAATTCTTTATTAACAAAATTTGATACAATGTCGTTGCTCAATGTTTTCTGTCATTTTCACCACATGACGAGAAAAGAAAAACGTTTTGCTTTAGCGTGTTACAACAATTGCATGCGGCACTCTTTTACAGCTGTAAATTTCATTACTTCATCAGCAGAAATGTCACATGATCTGGATAAGAAAAAGGTGCAGTGAGTCCTACTTTTTTTTCTAGCCTCAATCCAGATACTTTTCGGACAGGCCTCGTACATAACCAAATTTGTATTTTCAGTGTAATATATACTACAGTAATATATACTGTATATACTACAGTGTAATAAAATTTAAATTAAACTAAAAAAAACATTGATTTTTTAATCTCAATATTTAATAAAGATAAAAAGTAAATAGATTATTTGGGCTACATTAATTTAAAGGATGGTCTGAAAATGAGATGCTTTAAAACAACATATACCAACTGAAGTAATTCTATGAATGGTGAGGTAATTTGTGTTTCTTTCCCTTAGAATTGGAAAGTTTATTCTTCCTCATTTCACAACTAGATAAAATTATTTTTCAGTATTCATAACTATGAGGGTGAATCAAAAAGTAAGAGGCATTCGCCGTTTTTAAGGATGTTGCCTGTATGTCTATAATTGCAACGTGGCATGATCCCACGTGTTCACACACCTACTGCCTATGCAAGAGTATTGTTTTCATGGCGCAGCAACTGGTTGTACACTCCAAGTTGAAGATTCGCGGAACAATCTGTTTTTTGTGGGCAAAAGGCTTAAATTTCACTGAAATCCATAAGGAAATTTGCAGTGTTTACGAAGATATAGTGTGATTTCTCATCCTGCAATTGTGAAGTGGTGCCAGCAGTTCGAAAATGGACACTCAGATTTTACAGACGAATACCATGCAGGAAGACCATCTACGTCCAACACTCTTGAGCACATTGCGCACGTTAATGAGATGATTCTGGACAATTGATGAATCAGAATTAAAGAAATCGCCAGAACGCTTAGTGCACTGATGATGACGTCAAAGATGCACTGCTGACATGGTTGAGAAACACTGGAGCGGATTTTTACTGCAGCGGCATGGGAAAGTTAATTTCACGTTTAGACAAGTGTTTACAATTGTTGCGTGATTATGTAGAAAAGTGAAATAAATGGTGCTCGTTTCCTCAGAATGTATGTATGGGATCTTACATCTGTTTCTACTGTTTCAGAGTGTAACTTACTTTTTTATTCACCCTCGTATAATTTCTTCCAAGATGTTGAATCGATAAAAACAATTTTTCCAAATCCAGGGTTCTCCCCAGACCCTTTTTAACGGGCGTGCCACCCGGCTGATTTTGGCAACCACCTGGCTGAATACACGAAAAACTACACCATTGCATAATATAGGGTGGTGCAAATAAAAGTAGCCTCGCATGAATTGCAGAGAAACCAACCTAACACCGTAAGCAATGATTGGGCTGTCCCATTATTAGCACAGCAGGTTAATAGCGAGAGACGCACCGTTATGAGTTTTATTTATGACCATTGCACGGTTTTAGAGCAAATAAAGTGAAAAGTTTGGTAAACATTTCTTGGAGCTTTGGAATACCTTTGGTTTAACATTTATTTATTTGTTTATTTTTAATGGGACTTATTTTTTATTATTTTGTTTTATTTTATTTTCTGTTTGTCTTCTGCAACAACAAACCAAGGTTGAAGTGATTACAGGAGATGCTGAAAGTGACCACCATTCACCTCTTGACACTTTTGAGCTCTGATCAATAAGTTGTTAAATACAAAAGCAGTTGAGACTGTGAGATAGACTCAATCCCAGAAACAATGTTTTGCTTCAGTTCTTTAAGTGTGTGAGGATTGTTCCGATAAACTTTGGATTTTAGAGCACCCCACAAAAAGAAATCACAAATTGAGAGGTCTGGTGATCTTGGGGACCAGCTTGGACCAACTCCGTTCTGACTTCTGCTAACAACTCTCTCAGGTTCAAACACTTCATGAATGCGGTCCAGTGTACGACGTGCAGTATGGGCTGTTGCTCCATCTTGTTGAAAGTAGCCGTACGTTAGTTCCTCCTCAGTTAATTGATTGACGAATGGGTTAAAGATGTTTACGATGTAACGTGCTGCGTTCACCGTGTCATGGAAGAAGATTGGACCAAGAATGCATTGAGCAGAGAGTGCACACCATACGCCAACTTTCTGGTCGTGCAAAGGAGTTTGATGATATTCGTGAGGATTAGTGGTCGGCTAGTGCCAGGTGTTCTGCGAGTTGACATAGCCAGAAAGATGGAACCAGGCTTCATCAGAAATGAAAAACAGCTGCATGTCCAGTCCATTCATTGCGATTTCTTGAAATAGCCAGTTACTAAACTGAAGACGTTGAGGGCAATCCGCTGGTTTCAGTTCATGGACCACGGATACTTTGTATGGTCGCATCTTCAAATCGTCGTGCAGAATGCGTCCACACGATCTTCTTGAAATTCCGGTCTGCTGAGACAAACGGCGCGTTGATTTGCTTGGACTCTGTAGCATCATCGTTTGGAGATTTTGGACATTTTGTGAATTTCTTATTGTTTTGGAGTGGTTCCACGCTTATTTAAAACAAAATCTGTGTCCCGCCACTTTTTTATTTACCTTTTCCCAGCCACCTATTTTCTTGAGAAAATGATTCTTCTTACACAGGGACAGAAAATATTTTTTAAAAAATTCAATAACTGATATTTTGCTTTAAAGTTTTATATTTGTCATCTTGAATACAACTGCTTTTGATTAGTAATTTTTTTGATCGATTAAACCTAATGTTTTTTTTTTAAACAATACATTAAAATATATAATAATATTTTCTATTTGAAATACTTGGCTTTAATCCTTTTTTAAAAAATTACAAATGTAATAATTTAGAATTTGAAAATGGCCAAAATTTAGAAAGAAATCTTTTCTAAATAATGCAAAAATAATTTTTTAATATCTCTATTTGTTTTTTTTTTAACGATTTTTTATACAACTGAATGTGAAATATTTTTACCTTCTTTTTTTTTTTTTTTTTTTTAAAGAAGATATAAGTAATTTGTTGTTAAATGGATCACACCTGCATGGGAATACAGTCAAATCCCGTTATAACGAATTCCATTATAACGAAGTTTTCACTAAAACGAAGTTTTTCTGCAGTCCCGGCAAAAATCCTATTCATTTAATATTATTACGATCCCGCTATAACGAAATCTTTATAACAAAGTTTTCATTGTAACGATGCAAATTTTTGGTCCCCACAACATTATAATTTCATTATAACGAAATTTTATTTGGAAGTTGCACATTAGATATGTGACAAATTGAATCTGTAAAAATCAGCAAATTAAAAATAACAGCTCTTGTTAGTATAGGCCTACAAACAAAACAATTTGAAGATCACATTTCTATTTGAAGAAATATTTTTAAGAAATACAGTATTGTTTTGAAACATCTTATTCATCACTATTTTCAATACTGTGTACATGTAATGCATTGTTATCAATATTTTGTGGGAATTTAAATCAATAAACGGTAATAAAACGATAGCATTCCGGTAGCCCCACCTGAGAAAGGTTTTCTTACAATCGCAATATTTCAAAAAAATACGGTATTTTTTATTTTCAGTTAATACGTGCAATACAGTACTATAAAATTCGAACTAAACCTACGATGTTTAATATTAAACAGAAGGAAAAATTTAAAGAACTGCATTAAAAAATGGTTTATCTTTTTTTTTTTTTTTTTTTTTTATTCAACTTGTTAATCATGATTTCCGGTAAGGATGAAGCATTACTGTTACACTATAGATTATTTCACAATCCTAACTGTACATTTAAAATGCTAATATTGATTGATATTTGCCATAATTACGGATAAAGCATTAAAAAATGTAAATTCTCGGTTTAAAATAAGCTATTTTTCATTTATTTTCAAATTAACTTGCAATCTCAATTTAACGAAGTTTTCATTATAACGAAGTAAACCGATGGTCCCTTGAACTTCATTATAATGGGATTTGACTGTAGCTAGAAAATCACATAATAGGATTTTAATCCTTTAATCCCCCAGTCCTTTGTTAAAGCAATGATGTGGCCTTATCTAACTTCCTTGTATTCTGATAGGGAACAATCTCTAATGACTTCATCAATCTCCATAGCAATAGTTTAAATTTTTGTGAAATAACTTGTGAATAAAATATAATTTACGGAAAAAAAAAAAAGTAAAACATAAATAAAAGGAAGCATTTTAATAGAATTCAATCATTAAATGATTCAACTGTGCCCTGGAATTTTTTTAATAAATACGTAAATTTAGATGTTGCTAAGTTTTTCCATTCTAGATATACAAGCTTTCTAAAATTTCTAATATTATTGATTATTAATAAATTTGGGGCATGTAATTTATTTGCAATTAATTATGAAGCTTTCAAGAATTCGACAAATGCAGTTTGAAGTTTTTATCGATAATAGAAAATTTCTTATAAGCATTTTTATAGTCATGATTCCCCCCCCCCCCCTCCTTTGACAACTACTGTGGAAAATCAATTTTTTATTATATTTTATCATTTAATTTTAAAAATTGAAGGGATATACTAATAATGAAGTGCATCTGAAGAAAAATAAAAAAAAAAAGAGCAATTTATCTGTAATAGAATTTCAGTTATATGCATTTAAATTTTGTAATGTGTTATATGGAACTGACAGAGCTATTACTGGCCTTATCAGGCCAGATTTGCTGGGAAAAGGTTAAAAGTTGTATCACACGTTTTGTTGGAATTTTCTCGTCTTCAAAGTTTTGAGCAAACAAATCACTACACTGCTTCCAGGAGTTGGTTTTTGCATAATTCTCAACAATGAAGATTCTCTGCTGCACCGAAAGCACCATTTTTCAACTAAGAATCGTTCAAATGATGCGCTTCTCAATATATACCTGTAGCGCTGATAATGGGACAGTCCAATCATTGCTTACGGCATTAGGTTGGTTTCTCTGCAATTCATGCGAGGCTACTTTTATTTGCACCACTCTATTTTATTTGTTTTTAATTTTTGCCCACCCAGTTATTTTAGCTTGCCACCCACCTGATAAAATTTTCTGGGGAGAACACTGAAATCTGTATATATATATATATATATAAAGAAGAATGTTTGTGGGTTTGTTTCATGTACAAATCTACAGTTTTATTCCAATCTTGATGAAATTTTGCACACTTGATCTTCAAAGCATGAGGATATTAAATTTCATCAAATATTTAATATTTTTCTATTCTGATTGCAAGGTGTTGTCTGTACTGTAGTTTGTCAAGTTTTCTGTAAATGGCATTGCATTGGGTTGAAAATCTTGCGTGTTATAAACAAAAAACTTACGAAAACATTTGGACCTTTTTAAAGAAACTTTTATATCTCCATGAATATACGTGCTATTCTCATACAAATGAACACAGAAAAGTAAAACAACCCTCTTAAGCATATGCTACAGCTACAATGCATTTTAAGCATTATTTTATACAGGGTGATTCCAAACATTATTTTTTTGGTTCACTTCTTTGCTGGTCCCCTATTTGCCTTCGGGAGAAAACCTTCACTGAAATATATGAGGTGTAACATCCTTTTTACACCCCTGAAATTTCAGGATAATTCGTCAAGTATTTTTCTAGATATTCGACAAAACGTCTAAAATCGAAAGTGTCCAATCATTAATGGCAATATGGTGTATATCTCATGACCAACAGTGCAAGGATTTATTAATAAGGCTCAACTTGTAGCATTGCATAGAATTCCTGTTGTTTGGGCTTTTCTTAGAATTGATAGTTCTCAGAACTTAACATTTTCTTGAAAATCTTTAAAAATGAGCATTAACTGGAGATAAAAGAGAGTTACCAGACTATTGAGAAACTGAGCAAGTCGTGAGTGATCAGGTAGTCATCGAAGTTCTCAGGCAGCCCTCGATGATGCAAACATATCAACAGAAGAAACAGCGACTGCTAGACCACACTAACAAGGGAATCCCTCCAACATGTATGTCACAGATTTCCACCAAATTGAAATACGTTACTCAATTGAAGCTACAATAGATTCTTGCAAAATAAGAGAGTGCAGATTTTTGTTTCTTTCAAAATAAACCACGAAAAAAATTGCGCCATTGTTAAAGCGGTATATTAATGCGCTTAATGGAACTTCTTTCTTCCACTACTCACAGCAATAAGCACAAATCCAATTCAGATGAAATAGACAGCAGCAGATGGCAATTGAATGGCTTTTCAAATTTCTAAACAAACTTAGTTTTTAAACTAGATTATTACAATTAGCTAATTGTCTTCCAGTAAAAAATGTCAGGAGTAATTAATAACCATTTCCTTAATTTATTATTTCATTTTATTAAATAATTCGGTAATCAAACACAGGGCTGGCTTCACATGCAACGTCGAGTAATACGTTGCGTTGGTGAGGGAGTATGTATCGCGGTGCTTTATAATTTTAAATAAAAATAGTATTCATGGATGCCTACCTCATCTTATAAATTATTTCGAGACGAATAATTGTACAGCAAAATTAAGGTTTTATGCTTAATAATAGTGCTCTAACTGCAATTCTTTGTCGATCGCCGCTAACAAGTTTGCTTCCCTTCTTTCTGCCATGTTTTTTGAACTCTGCGCACTTCCGGGGCGCTTCACTGGCGTGCAATGCTATCGCTTCCACGGTGTGCTTGCGCACAAAAAAAGGCTATCTGGGATTCCCTTGAAAGTGATGAATGGCCAAGTTTTGTTTCAAGACATCGAGAGCAGAATGGGAATTGCAACAACAGATTTCCAAGTGTTATGCTCTACTATAATCGTTTGAAAGACACATGTTAATTTATTTCTATAGAAATACCACCAAAGAAATGAATGAGTACTGGTCAGAGAAAACAAAAAGTTATCCGGGTGTCAGAAACATCTGAATAACGGGAGCTTCATCTACCGCAGGATATTGTAGAATTACTGAAAAATAATTTGAGTCATTTAACTTCTTCAGGTTGTTCTGTTTACTTACAACTGTAACTATCCAGGGCAATGCCGGGTCCCTTTACTAGTTATATAAGAGTAGAATTTGTAATAAAGTATATTAATTAAAAATCTCCATTTAATTAAAAGAAATAGAAATAAAAGTAAATAATAAAAACAATTAAATAAAAGTCACCCAGTGGAGAAATACAAAGATTGAAGTGAATGAAACGCAGATGAAAAGAAGGTCTTGTGGAGAAATGTTACACGAAACACAGGAAGAAACACAGTAACAGGTGAAGAAGATCTACAGTCTGTAACATTGCTATGGAATCGATGCATAATTTTCGATAACGTTGTATATTTATTACATATTATAACCATTACCTGTGTACAGCACTCTTAGCCTATTAACATTTTAGAAAAAGTATTAAAAATTCATTTTCATCAATTTCAAAAACAATACACAAACAAGTCAGTTTTTTAATGTAACAATTCTATGGAATCAGAAGTGAAAACCTTTAAAATATTGTATCTACCTTCTGAAAATGGAACTGAACCATATGCAAATTACCTTTTATTGCTTGCAAAAGTTATTTGTTAGTGGAAAGTAGATGTTTTCTTTCACCACAATGCCAGGCGGTTCAGTGTTGACAGAGCTTGAAATCAGAAAGATCATCAAGTTTCATGCTCAAGGATTAAGTCAAAGAGCCATTGCTAAAAAGATAGGAAGATCTCAGAAAGCAGTTTATAATTTTTTGTCGAAGGGTGACAATTATGGTACTTCCAAAAGAAGATCTAAGGCTAAAAAGCTCAACACCAGAGATCACAGAAGAATATTTCGTATGGCAACGAAAGAACAATTATCAGTACGACAGATGTAGAAGTGTCCCACCAGACTGTCTGGAGAAGTCTTCACGACAACACCAACGTCAAGTATTCCAAATGTCTTAGAAAACCACGACTAACAGAAGCTCACCGACATGCACGACTTGAATGGGCTAAAGATAAGATGTTCTGGGTGGAACAATGGAGCAACATCGTTTTCTCTGACGAAAAGAAGTTTAACTTCTTTTCGGACCAGACGGAAATGCATGTCACTGGCATGATCTGAGGACGACTCCCAACATTCAGTTCAGCAGGAACTTTGGAGGGGGATCTGTCATGGTGTGGGCAGCATTTGGCTACAACGGAAAATCAGATCTTGTGTTTGTGGAAGGAAGATTGGACTCTAAAAAGTATCAGACATTGCTTTATGATCATTTAATACCGTTTGGCCCTTTGATTAGTGCCCCAACGTGGAAATTTCAACAAGACAACACAAGCTGCCATGTTTCAAAAGCAATGAAAACATGGTTCGTTGATGAAAAAATTGAAGTAATTAATTGGCCATCATTAAGCCCGGACATGAACCCCATAGAAAATTTATGGGGTATCATGGTATCGAAAATTTATGCTAAAAAGAAACGGTTTGATCATGTTAACGAGCTGAAACTCGCTATTTTAGAGGCATGGGACAACATAAAACTTCCAGTTCTCCAAAAGCTAGTTGAATCAATGCCTAACAGAGTGTTTCAATTAATTTCAGCAAAAGGTGGTTCAACTAAATATTGAATTGTAGTTTTCTTTAAACTTTTATTTGTGATTCCATAGAACTGTTACAGTTAATTAATGGATTTTTTTGTTTATTGATCAAACAATGTTTTTGTTTTTTTGTTTGTTTGTTTCATTAAACATCTTTATGGTTTACAAACATATATAACATTCAGCATTTTGATATATGGATAATTTGAAAAGTTACTTTGAAATATGCCTTGATTCCATAGCAATGTTACAGACTGTATGATGAAAGTCCGATGATCCGTAGAAACGTAGATGACAAAATTGAAATGTATTTAAAAAACGTTTTCGGGATTTTTATCCCATCTTCAGTTTATAAACCTTTTGAATGAAATTTCAGTTAAAACATAATAATAGAAGATATAATAATAAAATAAAACAATGAAATCCAAAACAATGTGTGATATTAATACTGAGGAGATATTGTTATTAGTTTGATTGTTGTGAACAGGATAATGGCATTGGATTGTTGAGGGCAAGGGAAGTGATATTGTCTGGGTTATGTTATAGTTTTAGTAGTAATTTCCATTTATTA
>JAHWFO010031028.1:2002057-2023363 GCA_023313115.1 Rhysida immarginata | reverse complement strand
CAAGGGCACTTGAGCCTTATGGCGATGTGATGGTGTGGGTGGGCATCATGATGAGTTCCTGTACACTGCTACAAACCTTCAACAGAGGGGCCATAACTGGCTGAGTGTCATTTGTCCAAGAATGGGATGCCATCTCCCAACCATTGTTGGATATCCTGGTTTTGAGCATGCCAGCACGCTGTTCTGCATGCATTTTTGTGTGGGGCCACACGGTGTAGTAAACATTGCCTACAGTTTACAAGACTAGAGGGGAGGGGCTTGCTACAACGTTGTGTGTCAGGAATGTCCATGCACTTTTTATGTTGTTCTATCTGGAGTGGTGCTGCCATCTTTGTGTTTAATGATTGAATTGTGTTTACATGACCTAGAGAACAGGCTTACCAAGTTTGGTGCTGATTAGATATGCAGAAGGATTCCATTCTGCAAATCCCTTAATTTATGGACACCAGTGAGAAAATATGCTATAAATTGTGTTCCTAAAATTTTCTTGAATTTCTTCTTCTTTAAAACTTGGTCTAATGCAGTGCCACTGTGTGGGTAAGAGGCACCTTTGTGCAAGGCATCTTCCGGGGGCGCGGGCGCGGCCGCCCCGTCGCATCTTTGAAGTAATAAAAAAGTATGCAAATACATGAATTTTTCAAAATGTTTAAACGTATTTATTACATTATACATAATCTTTATACTGTTTGGTTATGGCCATGAAATGTCGCCCCGGCACCCCGCTTGCGCTGGCGCCTTTGTGCACGGCACAACCTGCACACCTGCAGGGGGTGGCCCTGATCTAATGTGTCTGTTTTACAAATGTGCCCTTTGCAATAGTTAGGTTTGCCGCAAAATATGTTTAAATATGCTAGAGGTGCTTATTTTTTCCATGCAAAAAGCTTATGAAGCCTGAAGCAAATTTATGAATGGTATAAAAAATTAGTTGAAAATTTGTGCTTTTCTGTCTGAAAATTAGTTGACAGACAGTGCTTTTCTGTTTGCTTTTGCAACCATCTTCTATGATACTTTATACTACATGTTAATTTGCTTATGACGAGATAGCTGCTTTGTTGAGCTGACGGCATAATTTCCTTTGAACAGGTGGATTAACACTTCACAAGCTGCAGCATACAAAACTACTCTTCCTGTGGCATCATCAATCAGATCTTTCCTTGCTTTGAAAAAACTAAAATAACATCAATGACTTTTGTAACAGAAACAATAAAAAGAGATGAAGATAACTATTAAATAATATTTAAAATGAACTTTTTTTTTTTTTTTTTTTTTTTTTTTTTTTTTAACATGAACTAAATGTAATAATTTAAAATACATATACTGTATATGTTAAATAAAAATGCTTCTTCAATGAAAAGCTATTAAATTTTAACTACTTTGCCTTTTTTTTTTTAAGTTAATACTGTAAGTCGAACCTTCTTGTATGTATTAATTCTAGGCTGGGAAGGTGGAGATGAGTGGCTGCGAGCTCAGTTTAAGTACTACTTGATGTGCTTGTTGAGGACTTCATTAACTGAAGGTAATTGAATGCTATTTCTATGTATTAAATGTGAACCTCTTATTCTACAAATTTTATACTGAATGTTTTTGGCAATTGTAAATATCATGGTTTTGAAGGATGTATTGACATTTACTGAAATTGTTTTATTGATTCTCACCAAAAAAAAAAAAAATTGATTTAAAAGTAGTTGCACTTTTCAGATTTAGATCAACTTAATGACACAAATAACACTAGTCAACATTTTACAACTTTTATTGTATCTTTAAAAAAGAAAAAAGTTGTAGTATTTTAATACGTTATTTTCAAATATACCATAAAATTTTTTCTAGTACTGTACTTACAGATTTCTTGTTTTTCAATGAAACATTTTAAAATTATTCGGTGTTTGTGGCCTGATAAATTTCCTTATGGTCCCAAAATATGGATACTTTAACATTGCAGCCACTTCTCCTCACACCCATTACTTTAATATTGCAGCCTCTGTGTGCATAACTTGGAAATGTGATATAAAAATCCAAAAGCAGATTTGAATTCCATATACCAGTTACTCCTAAGAGCACTATCTGTGGTTTTGGATGCAAAAAATGTGTTGACTAGTGTAATTATTAATATTGTACAGACATCCCTCAGTTTATCAGTAAAAAACATGTATGTCAGTTTGAATTAGCATATAAAGAAAGTAAAACCTATAATCCACGAAGACTCAGTGAGAAAAGAAATAAATGGGTACATATTTCTAAGAATAGGTCTTCATTCTACAAAGTCAGAGACAAAAAAGAATTCTTAAAATTTAAACTACACGGTGACAGATGAAAAGTGAACACGCAGAAGAGATGAGACCTTGCTGAGATGAAGAGAAATTCATCAGATATAATGATGAAATCAGCTTAGCTGTCAAGTTGTACATACATATGGATAAATAAAATATATTGTGGAAATGTGGCCTATTGCTTCTCTTTAACTCTTCACTTTGGTAAATGTTCTGCAGTTTCTCATAAGGTTTATTTTTGTTTTACTTATTGCTAAGATTTTATGTTCAGAGTCCTGCAAATGAAACAACACTACCATCACAAGTACAATCTTGTATAATGGTGTTTATTGAAGGTGAACAGAGTGTCAATTTCTTTATGCCCTAAATTGTAATTTGTATACCCCCCCCCCTCCCACCTGAACTCTGGAGTAATGTTATTTCATGCTTATTCCACATCTAGACATAACTGGGTGAAGTCTTAGGCAATTGATGGACAAAGGGTGACAGTCATCCAATCCAGTCTGACACTGGTACTAATATTCCTATTTAACTTTGGGGACGTCAATTTTGGGGAGGGGGGGGGTGAGGATTTGACCACATATGACTATAAAAGGGAGGAACTGGAGTCCAATAATGACCATATGGTCAAATTAATTTTAAAATCATGCAAAATTCTGCTTTTAATGTCGTGTTTAAATAGTTCTAATTTCTCTGACCATGTAATTCATGTAATTTTTAGGGGGGGAGGTTCAAATATGACCACAGAGGCGGGGGGGGGGGTAAAGGGGAGAAAAAATGACCATATGGTTTGTAACAGTCCCTTCTATGAAAAACCAGCAATGTGACATCACTCATTCTGGGTGTTCATTTTTCAATTGCCACCAGTGTTAGTAAAAAAGAGCAGACTTGGAGACTTACTACTTAAAGTCTGCAGATCGGGTCTACCCCTGTTTCAATCTGTTTTTGCGATGACATCCCCGACACATCGTGATTATGTCTTTCACATGTGGTTGTTACACAATCACGCTTTTCCCCTTACTTCTTCCCATGCTTGGCATTATCCATGACTGTGTAAGCGATCATTCATTCATGTTTTCTTAATGCTCAGTAAAATAGTTCAGGGCTTAAGATCTGATCTGCATACTATAGGGAGGGATGACTGACTGTACTTAATTGTGTGAAGCAACTTTATTTATGTAATATAATCATTAATAACTTTAAATATTTTTATTCTAGAGCCAAACAGAGATTTGGAATCTTTCAATACAGCATTTATTGAAGCTTGGAAAGAGACTTACAATTATAAGTGCTGGAAGGAAGGAAACTATACAGCAGTTACGGAGATTACGCCAGGGTATATCAAGATTGATTAATTAATTGATTAAAAATGTGGTGATAAATAGATTCAGATGTGATGTACAGGGGAAATGATGTAGAATGTCAAAATTCAGATTACCTAGAATCTAATTATGTAATTAAAAATTTTTTTTGTAGTTGGTTGTGCTGTATATGAGGTTAGAATCCAAACTAGTCTGTTTCTTTTAACCTCGAATGTATTGTAAAGCTGCTATTTTATCATGTTAATAGGTTATTAAAAAATCAAACATTCAAGAATATATTCGCATATCATAACTGAATCTGGAATAATCCAAAATGAATATTGCCAAAACATTTGCTAAATTGTAATTCTTTCTTTGAGGAACTATATTAATATTTATTTTAAACTTCTGCAGACATCCATTCCAGGGGCAGTTGAGCATGGCTGACATGAAGTTGCGATTATCCCAGTAAGGAATGTATTTAGATAGATTAAAGTCAAGGCCAGTGATATTCCAACTTCTTAAATTCATAGGTTAATTAAATTAAGTTAAAAAAAAAAAAACAGCTTAAGAATGGATTTTGATTTGCCATTTCTTGCTCTTTTAGTAATGTACTGTAATTATAATAATGTTGAAATATCTTCATGTCCTGGTCTTTCTTGCAGATTGAAGACAAACTTGATTATGGAATAATGTTTGGAAATCACTGGCCATTAATTTTTTTTTTTAATTTTTATTAATCACAATTTATGTTGGTTTCTTGCATTATCTCTCCTTATTAGTACAATGCAAAGTTCAGAGAGGGGTCGTCGCATCAATCAAGCAATGGCAAATACAGGAAGAGCTGTGGTACAGACAAGCAAAGCTTTTGGTAATTTAAAAAAAAACAAAACATTTTTTCATATTTTATTATTATAAGTCTTAGGATTCCTTTTGTCTCATTGTCAAAATCCAAAATCATGACGATTTGTAACGTGTTTCTATTTATTCTTATTGACCAATGCCATCTCTCCTTTCATGTTGTGATTCATTGATATCACTATTTTTACTTTGTCTTTGAATGCTTTTGTTCGAATATTTTTTTTTATAATTTGCACTACATATTTAATGTGAACATTATCAGAAGCTCACTCAAAAAATCTGTTTGAGAATGAAAGCAGAGTGGGAACGTATTAGAATTGATTAGCAGCCAACCTTGAAAAAGTAGCATCAAGTCAGGAATATATGAACCTTTCTGAGGACCACCAGGAAATCTGCTGCTCATCAATTTCTCGGATGGTGCCAGAGGAGATGATGTCACACCAATGGCGACTAAAGAATGGGAAGGTGTCAGAAGTGGACCAGGTTGCTGGGGAAATATCTTACTGTATTGATTTCACTCGTTCGTTCAGACCATCTGGTACCTGGAACAAGTACCACTGATATGTCAGAAAGCCATCATAAGAAATATGACAACCTGGAATATAAGAACTATTTGAGGAAAAGTTCTTCATGAAGAATAAATACATCAGCAAAGTGCTCATGATGATCATTCATTGACTGCTGCAAAAACATGAAGAACAGACCATCTGTGAATAGCAGCAGTGTTTAGATCTGGGCAAGGATGCTGCGATCAAATCTTCGCCATTTGTCAACTAATGGAAGAAAATACCTAATGTGGGCAGCAATGTCTCATATTTATAGATTTCAAGTCTGCAATTGTTTGCATTCACTGGCCTGCCTTGTGGAGAACATTGTAGACTGAGCAAATGCAACAAAAAGCCATCGCACATCTATAAATTGGTTCAACTAGCCAAGTGCGAATTCAGAACAACGTATCCGAGGCATTTGCCATTAAGAGTGGAGTCTTCCAAGGAGATGTGATCATAATGGACACCATCATGAGGGAAGCTCAACGGGGTGTACAGTATGGCAAATTTTATTGAGTTAGTGATTGAGTCATACAAAAGTGGCCAATCAGATAAAAGCAATAACAAAAAGAAAAATAATTAGACAAAGAAATAAAGGGAAAAAATATGAACATACAAAAATTTAGGAATATACAAAAGTAATTTGGAGAATACAATAATTGTAATTTCTTTTTAGGAATATATGCAGACACTCACATTTTGATGACACCCCCCCCTCCCCCCCATTCAAGTTCACTTTTATCACGGTTTTGAAATCCATCAAGTGAACATGTATTGTGAACGATTCCTGTATGCATGTACAATTCATTTTCATGTATAAATCCAAATCAACGTTGGTATTTAATTTCACTGCACTACCTCAATCATTTTTATTTAATTTGAATTTATTCATTTGGAGGTAGACATAAAATTTCCTTTTATCATAAGCTTACATTAAAGCCACATTAAGTACCTGAGAGATAATTTTGCTGATTTAATGTACATTACTGTAAAGACATTATTTCGGAAGGACAGTCTAATTTGACATGGATCAAATACCACATTGTGAACAATCACAGTAACATTACATTGATTTATTAGGTTATTACAGTCTTTTGTTTAATCATTGTTCATACTTGACAAATTTTCTTGGCATCATTCCTTTTTTTTTCCAGAAACATATTAACTAATTCTTTTTTATTTTTTTTTTTTAAAGTTGCTCTTCTTATTTATGGTATAAATGTAATGCTTTCAATTTTGAACATTTTTTTTTAATGTTATGAAATAAACCCAAAGAAACAAATTAGTAAAATATTCATTATAAATTATTATGATTTAATGTTTTAGCAGTGTACTAGTTGTTACCCGCGGCTTCGCCCGCCCGTGCTATCTGTTGAGGGGAATTACAAAGCAAAAGCAGATAATTTTAAATCAAAACCCCAGAAAGTGGGGAAGGGGGGGGGGGGTCGAAGGGGGCTGATTTTTGACGATAGAGCAGGTCCTTTATTGATAAGCCTGCCCTGAAAATTTCAAGTCGCTAGCTCAAACCATCTAGGAGGAGATAGAATTACAGATAAATAAATAAATACACGCAAGAGTTTTAGTATATCGATGTGTAAAAATCATTCAGGTACAATTTTAATTTTGCAGAACGTTTTTTGTCAAACTTTTTAAAGGCATTACAATTTAAATCTTTTTGTCAAGTCCAATTTTTTTTCCCCTCCATGTTTTTTTTCTTTTCTTTTTTTTTTTTATTTTGCAGGTGGTGCCATAAGCCATGCAAAATCTGCAGTTTCCTCCTGGTTTTTAACATTTTCTGGAACACCTGCTCCATCTCAACAGCAAGCATTACAATAATTGTCTCTTCTTAAGGTTATTGGTCACTCTTAATTTCAGAGCCACAAAACCATAAGCAGGAGTAAAGTTTATCGTGTTTGTTAATATTAAGGAACATTACAAAAATTTCTTCAGAATAGAATTTTTTATAGTAATAAATACCAGTCTGCTATCTTTATTTGGATTTTTTTAACAATTGAATTATGAATTTCATAAAGTTAACTATTTGGTGCCATTTTTTGTCTTAATTGTATACCTTAAAGAAGTTTAAAAAAAAAATGAATAATATACATCTGCTTGTAAATAGTCATTTTTGTACAATGAGTATATGTGTAACTAGAATTTTTTTGAAGTCATTTTATTTAGAATAATAGTGTGATGTCTCAACTCTTTGGCCTGTGCTAAATAACGTATTTCTGTTTTGTATTTTCTCTAACAGAGTTAATTTATTTACATTTTGGAATGCTTATTAACTACTATAAAAATACCTGTTTGTCTTCAAAGTTCAAAAAATCCCAAATAGACAGTTTGTTTCATTTAAAAATGCCTAACACCAGGGCTCTTAATATCATTCAGTGCTCTTGGGCTCTATAGCTCAGCTGTCATTTCCAAATATTTGAGCGTTTTAATAAGTCTGGAAATTGTAGGCTATGACCCATTTTGCCCATTATAAGGGGCAGCTCTGGTTAGTATTTCTCCCTCCCTCCTTCTGGACAACTTGTTTCCGTCAAGAAATACCTGCTGACTGTTTAACCCTATTTTTATTGAGTTTAGGTTGCTTTAAGAATTTGGCATCTAGCAGTTTAGGTTTAATGATCTTGTTCTCTATGATGTAATGAGTAGATCATTTAGCAGTACAAAAATATACTGGGAGAAAGTACTGAAAGAAACACATAAAACATTAATTAAATTGTTGATGAAAATAAACCTTTATTTAAATTGGCTTTATCTAGGGCTTTGGAGTTTGTACACTGTAATGAAGTTGTCACAAAAAAATATAACTGACTTTTCAGGGTGATTACATATTTCTTTTCTTTTTATAGAGTCTCATAAAAACATTCCAGCTAAATAATTAACCTCACAACATCAAAGGCCTCTAAATTTTTTAAATCTCTACATTTTTATTTCACCCTTTATTTATTTTGTATTTAAGTCGGAATATTTATTGTGTGTATTAAATGGTAAAGTTTCACCCTTTTGTGTGTATTAAGTGGAAAAGTTTATCCATTGTTCAGTTTACATTGCCTGTTGCATGACCTCCTCTATTACTCCAGACCCAGCCTTAAAAGCTGGTATCTGTTGTTTAAACCATAAACAAAATTTAGTTCTTGATTTTCCCATACGTGTGCTTGAAGCACATTGTGGACAGTGTACCTGAACGAATGAAACTAACACGAATTATTTTATCTAGCTTTTAATATAATCCTTGATTCATTCAGAAAAGATATCATAAAAATTTGGCCAGCATAAAGGCTTATTAGTCAATTTCCCTTTAAATTAACCGTGCTTTGTGCTTGGTTTTCTCACTAGGTGCATTGTAAGCAACTGTCTTTTAACAATATATGCTATAGGTCTGGATCAATAGAGGGGTTCACGTCTGTTGCCATATTCCTGATGTTGGAAATGTTCCACTTCTGTAGGTTAAAAAAAATTGCAAGAATTGAAACATTTGTCTTGTAATTCATTTATTTAAATTATTCACAAAAAAAAACTCTGCTTCAAAATATAAAATTAGATATTATCATTACTTAACATAGAAATTTGGAAAAAAAAAATTCAAAATAATCGAGTTTTTAAAAAAAAAAAAAAAAAAAAAAAAAAATTTAAACTAATTTAAATCATTAAAATCCCTTTGCAGCACTTTAAATGTGGAAATGCGCTTTGTTTTAATATTTTATTAGTTTTCCTCTCCTATATTTAATAAATAGTAATATATGAGAGAGATGATAATTGTATTGACATCATTCCAGGGTAAGTTTGTACCCTGTAACAGAGAGAAGCTTACAATTTTTTCATGTAAATTCCGGAGGAGGTAGAAATTAGAGATACAGCTAAATAAATTAATACATTACAAGTCATCTAACAATTAGTTTTGAATTTAAAAATAGTTTATGATGTTATTTTTAAATAAATTACATGCAATTAAAGTTGATTGAAATCCCCCCTCCCCTTTTAATGTTTCCACATAGGCTTTGTGGAAGCTTATGATTTTTTTTTTATATTTTAATTATAATAGTAGGCTATTTTTCCCCTTAACTCTTTTTAAATGAGTTCTACAAAATCTATGGCTTTTTCTTAGTTTCTTTAGCATTTTATTGAATTAAGACACGAATATGTGATGTTGTTTTTATTTGTCATTCAAAGAATTTTTTTTTATACCATATTCTAAGGGGGTAGGGGGAAGTAAGTTCTCTTCCTCGTAAACGCAGTATTTTGGCTTTTATGATCTGCAATTTTCTGAGAGGACATTGTTATTTTCTACGTAAGTCACTTTTATTTTCAACGTGATATGATTGCCTGTCATAGATTAATTAAATGAATGGTCAGCTTCAATTGCTTATTATGTGAAATTATGAACTATTAAATATTTTAATATGGATACTATATTCCCAGTAGTTTTTAATTTGACTAACCCTTATTCAAAATTTTGCTCTAACTATAATGGATGGACTTTTATTATTTTGGACTACACTGACCATAAACAAAAGTTTATTATTGATCCCATAGGGAATTTCTGATATAAAGTAACAAGGAATTTCCTTAGCCTTGAACACGTGAGATGTCAATAAAAATCTATGGATGCTGAGACAGTTTCTGAAAGCATTAGTGAAAATCTTTCTCATCCAAATTGATGCATTCTGAAGGTGTACAGATCAATCGTTCACTCTGCAGTATGAACTAGATTCAGGATTTTTTACATTTTTGTGATGGTGATCACAAAGCTGCAAAACAATCATCGAAATCCTTGTCATTTCAAAGATTAGTATGGTTTAAGCATGTTAATCCATAATTGAATAACCATTTGGCATCACATTGTTAGTCCCAAGAGTTTGTTTGGACATTTTATTAACAGACTTTTCTTTTCCCTTGGCAATGAATGAAATGCAGACTTTTTCCCAATGTTTTACACATATACCTATCTGAAATCAATACACCACAATTCATCTGTTATCCAGATAATTTTGCATGAAAAAGACATTCACCATAGTTCTTAGCATTCTAATATTTGCTTATATTATGAATTTTTATTTAGACTATGGTTTGTTATTGATGGACCGTAATTTACGGTAATAATGCCACAGCCCTGGATAATCTGCATTGATAAAAATTAATTATTTCAAGGAAAAAACGTAAGATTGTCTGCAGTGATAGTTAAACCGCACCTCCCCTCCCCTTTTTATGATAGAAGTGTAAAAATTAAACGAATTGGCTTAATTTAAGAGCAATAAATAATTTAATATATGCAAAATTAAACAAATACATAGAAATTGAACTCCAAGAATGTTTTTGCATCTTCGAGAATGATTTACAAAATTGGCAATACCATATAGATAAATTAAAATCCTTACCCTATTCGAAACCTTCAGAATAGAAATTTTTGGAATCGGAATGCAAAAGAGTCAACTATTCTTCTTGAAGATTCAAACGTTCTTCTTCATTTTCTTTATTTTCATCATTATCGTCAGCAATAGTTTTGTATGGTAAACCAGCAGCTTGAAAGCCTGATAACGCACAATGAAGATACTTCCAACCAGGCCTGCACAATCCATGAACAAACAGTAGCACATTTTGCTCTTTTCATGTGTCACGATTTTAAAAGTGAATTAATGTACTGTATAATTAAAATACTGTGATGTATATTATACGCTAATTTCGTTTGAAGTTCATCGGAACAGAATGCAACTCGGCACAGAGTGGTGCAGTATCAGTTTTCGGAAAATCATTGTTTCCATTGTCATGCTTTAAAGAAAAAAAAATCACTAGTTACGCCACAGTGATAGTTAAGCTGCAACGGCAATTTTAAAACCTTTTTTTAATGCGCGGTTGTCTGGTGTGTGTCTGTATGTGTGTGCGTGCGTGTGTGAAACTTAATTGTGCCCCTTAAAGCGCTTAGATAAAATTAAATTTTATCTTTTTACACTGAGGTTGGAAGATGCCTTGTAATAGCTAAGCAAATAATCAGAAATAATGGTATTTGATAATCAATTTTTTTTTTTTTTTTTTTATTTAATAACAAGAATGTTTTAAAGTTAGTATGACTGTATGCAAGTGAAAAAGTCAGTTCACCTAAACTCTGCTGATCAACTATGCAAGCCAAAAATCAATATTGAGTTGTTCACTCTATGGTAGAATCAAGTACTTTGGGTATTTTTGAGGGTAAAGAAAATTAATGGCCATTTACTATTCTCATCCCTAAAATCTCTCATAAATTTCTGCCTCCTCAAGTTATTGAATTTCCTGAGAGTTATTTTAAGAAAATTAAGTTTATTTTCTTGATTGAACCTCACTCATAATAAGTTGATGTTTTAATTGAATTTAGCTCATTCCTGATAATACCAATCTATTACTGGTTTGGGTGTTAAATAACCTGTTCAGAAAATTGCTCTTAATAGTGGCTCTGAACCACTAAAGCATTTATAAATATTTGTCATAATAGATTTTTGGGCAGTTTGGTTTTAGTGTATTTCCACATCCCCTATAGCATATGGGAATGTCTTCTTTTGCTGAAAAAAGATTGCACACAAACCCTTGCTCATTCTTTCAAAAATTTAAAATAAACATTTTTTAAAGTTATGAAAAATGTTTCAATATTTTGTACTAGGTTAATTTATTGTTTTAAGAATCTTATATTCTAACTCCTCTTCTATTAAAATATTATTTAATTGCCTTCCAAAAAAATTACTATCACAAGATAAATATATTATTTCGATATCTTTAGGTTTGCAGTTTCTTTTGTCTGTTAACAAACCAAACCTAGGTCACGCATAATATTGAATACATTTTTACAACCAGCATCAAAGTGAGTTCTCATATTAAAGAACACAAATTCACTGTCATATATTATCTTGGTCATTTCTGGCTCTTCTAATACACTTTTGATACCACCGTACATTATCAAATCAGTGCAAATGTGTATGTCATGCACATAGCATATTTTATCCACTGTAGAAAAAAGGATGAGGGACATTCTACCATCATAAAATAAGCAATGTCCTTTGACATAGACTCCAACAGGACAAACTTTATCTCATTTGACATTGAAGATTCAATGACAGAAATCGAATGGAGAATTTTCTTGGATTTTTGAAGTTTCATCAGGGGTTCACTTGTTTTAAAGTCATTCATTATAGGTTTAAGTCATCTCTTCAGTTTTTCTTTCACCTCTGTAAATTTTTTTTATTAGAATCTGTGAAAGCATTCTTGATATGGTTGAATCCTGTACAGTGGCATCAAAAGTGTATTAATAGAACCAGAAATCGTTAAGTTAATATATGATGCACAATTTGTGTGCTGTTGTATGATAACACATGGATGTAGTTTGTAAAAATATATTCAATATATGTGTGGCCTATGCAATAATAGAAGCAGACAAAAGACATTTAGAATCTGAAGATATCAAAATATTATTTGTTTCAAAGAAAGATTGTAAAATACCATTTGAGCTCTTCTATACTCAAAATACCATTTGAGCATTATATGTACTGGAAACTTTTACACCTTACCTTGACCCTATTATGTATTACAGAAAATAATTTTTATCCATTTTGTAATGAAAACCTTGAAAAGTATATTAATAATCCAAGTTCAAACAGTACTTTTTGAAGGAGATTTTGATAATTGGTTCTTGTATTGAAACAAAAACTGTAAATGGAAAAAAGATACTCCTTCTAAGCAATATTAATGGCAAATTTTTATTGCAACTAGCATGTTTCAGCTAATTAGCCATTAAGTGTGTAATGCTGCAAGTGTACTGGTATATGCAAGGTGAGTCAAAAGTCGTTGGACACTTCATAATGCGAAACCTGAAGGGAAAAAGTGAAAAGTTATGATGGCAACTGATGATGGGTGATAGGCCGCATCCTGTGGGGTGTATGTCGATCATGGCCCATCATCAGTTGCCATCAAAACTTTTCACTTTTTCCCTTCAGGTTTCACATTATGAAGGTGTCCAACGATTTTTGACCCTCCCTGTATTTACATTTCTTTATGTCCTAGTATCACAACCCAGCATTGAGTGGTTTTTCTTTCTTCCACAGAGGTTGTGGCAGATGGTTTTATCATTTAAGATATTTTTGTGAATTTAATTAAAAGTAATCCCAGGAATCCATCATGCATCTGCTCTACCATTATTTTCCAAAAAAGCATGTAGTAGGCAAACAAGAACAAGCTGAACCCAGATCGTACTCAAATGTAGGAGAGATCCAGGAAACAAAAAATAAATATAACTTCATATACAAACAAAATAAAATAAATGTAATGTCATAAGGTGGGTGGAGATTTTTTTTTTTTTTTTTCATCCTATCTATGAATGAATTCTACATTTCAGATATTTACATTTAATTTATTTTGTTATATAGAACTTGAATTTATTATTTCCTTCCTTGTAATACTTCTCACACATTACAATCTCAAGTTCAACTTATGTTGATTGTGCAACATACTGGCACCCTGTAGTTTATAGTTCTAGAATCAACGCATCCTGTATTGCCTAATGTGATTGACTCCATGAGATTACTTAGCTATTAATACCAGATCACTCGTTTGATGATACTTATTTATCGGAAACATGTTACTATAATAATTAACGACCCTTCAGTATTGCTTGCAAGGGTGGTCTTTATTCCATTATATCATGCATCAAATCAGAAGTTGAAGTTTGTTCTTTATAATAAGCTTTAATATATACCGGTGTATATTTATATAATTTGAAAATGTACATATAAGGGGAATACAATATTCTAGTCTGTTTTATTTGTCATATTTATTATAATTGATTGATATTTTCTTTCTGTGCAATAAGGAAAAATGATCTATATTTAAAGGGTTGCCAAAAGTGATACCTAAATATATTTAAAATTTTTTAAAAGCATTTAAAAATTGGTCATTCGGTCAGTTTATAAATCCATTTTCAAGATGCTAAAAATCCAACTCTAATATGAAAAACAGTTCATTTTATTTTTCTAAAATGTAAAATGAGTTAATGAAAATATTTTTGACTAGCAAGAACTGTTTAAGAACAATTTTAAATTACCTCTAAGAAACTTTGAGGCTGTGTTGCCAAATACACAAATCACAAACGTTTTATTTTTATTAGAACAGCAGAGCATTCCAGTTAAATTTATGTAGGTTTCCCTTGCCATGCAATATAGTTATTTGTTCCTATAAAAGCCCATCCGGGTTTAGGGCAAGCAGTCTTACTGAAAATTTGTTAAAATGCAAATTATACTTGCTTATTGGATACAAAGAAGGACCAGGGGAGGTGGGTAAGCATACAAAGTGTAATGAAATTATTCTTGCTTTAATTTCCAATATATGTTACCACACCTATGGCCACTGAATATTGTAATTAATCAAATAACAGCTTTGTATTCACAGTATGGAAAATACTTTTTTTTAATATTAAGAATGGTTGGCAAGGAAGAATCTCAAACTTTTCTTGGTTTGATTGGCAACCCTTTGATTATCATTTTGATTGGGAACATGTTCTAAATTGGTAATTTTTCCATTTCAGTATTATGTGTGTGTACATATATATATTTATGGTTTAACGATTTCTTAATGAGTTAAATTGTAATAGTTTTTTTAATTTTGTATGTAAAGTTATTTTTATTTTGTAAAGTTTATTTTGTAAAGAAATGAAAATCGACAGCACAAAGCTAATATTTAAAATATTAAGATATATGGTAGTTGAGAATATTATATTTTAAGTGTCGTTATTTATGTTTAAATTTATTGTGAAATCAAAACTGTTATTTATTTTTTTAATTAAAACTTTTATAAAAATCTTGAAATGGGGGAAAATATGTTAATAAATATTTTACATTTTAATGTTTAAGAAACAGTACTGTTGATTAAAATTTTATTTTGAAACCTGGATATAAATGTGAATGTAGTAATAATCTTAATTTGAAAAGGAAAAAAAAAAAAGAAACCATAATAATAATACCATAATTAAAATAAAGTTAATAAAAATATATACATGTGCTATTTGAATATGGCAGGATTAAAATGATTTTAAACTCTTCTTAAACTAAGGTGGCAATTCAGTCCATGAAATGAAGACTGTGACCAGGTTTATTTTTGTTTCAGATCGTTTATTTTGTTCAATGCTTATCGTGTCTAACATTTTAATAAGCTGTTAATGATGGGGTTCATAGTTACCAATATAGGAAAAGACTTTTCATTTCAAGAATTTTAAGTTCTTGCAGTTTTTAATTTTATAATAGACAATTGCAGCTTAAGTTTTTAAAATAGACAGTTTTAGTTTAAGTATCGCGATACCTTTAACATCAGTTAGCATGCTACCAAGATATAGCAAAGGGGAAAATGATTTCTTCATCTACCAAGAGAAAGAAAGATTACAATGAATTGTAGTAGGATGACCAAATATCCTGATTTATTTCCTGTTTACTTCCATGTCACTATTACAAAGTCACTATTCTGTTGTTAGTTTAATATTAAAAAGTATATGGCATTATTTATACCATCAAAAATTCAGTAAAATGTCTATAATTCTTGTTGCTATACTCTAACCAGTGAATCATTAGAGCTGTCAATCACTGTGTTACCATGGAAACCAGCTGGAGTAAAATTTAGCCTTGTACTGAGATTGCTGTTAAATGAATTATTGCTAAATTGGTAGCCCTTAAAAGGGCCTTTTTTTGCAAATAATGCGAAATAAATTTCCCTCAGAAGAATCTTAGTACTTTCTTGTTTGACATGTTGCTTGAGAGCACATGTTGAATAAAGCGCATTTTAAGCAGGAAATATGAACAATAATAAAAGACTAAGGCACCCACTGATTGGCTGAAGAAATTAGTCAATGTCATGATCACATGATCTATTGCAGGAGGAGTAGTAATATCCAGTCACAGGAGACAGGACTACTTCTAATGCACTACTTTTGAAAATTTAGTTACCATAACTGTAGCCCTATTTTAGAATAACTGATGAAAAATTCTGTTTCTTCTCTAAAATCTCCAACACGATGTGCATAGAATAGTATCCTGTGTAGTTTTCAGTTGTAGCATGATCGAGTATAGAATATGTGTTTGGTCTGACATTATAAATGTACCTTACAGGATTCTTCCGCTTTTCCGTTACAACACAGTTACTGTTGCTACAAGGGATGTTCAAATTTGACCTGGACTTTTATTTTTTATAAAATCAGGAAACTACAACACACACGCACACACACCAGTTATTTCTCAAGAACTCTCCTTGCTTCTCTACACATTTTTTCCAGCATTCTGGGAGTATCTGGATACCGGTTTTGTAGAAATCTTCAGGCTGATGACGAAACCACGTCAACTTTTTGACTTCCTCATTGGAGCTAAACCTCTGCCGCCCCAAGAACTTTCAATGATCCAAAAATGTGATAGTCGCAAGGGGAGAGACCCAGGCTGTATGAAGGATGTCGTAAGATGTCACATTTGAATTCCGTCAGTGTATCCATAGCCAGTTTGGCTGTGTGTGGTCTGGCATTGTCTTGCAGAAAACAAACACCACTGGTAAGGAGTCCTGGTTGCTTTTTCCTTTGTGCCGGCTTCAGGGACGTCCTCAAAATGTCACAGTAGTAGGGTGCATTTATGGTTCAACGTTCTTCCAGAAAATCGACATGAATTATACCCTTAATGTCCCAGAATACAGTCGGCATCACTTTCGTTGCCGATGGTGTCAAGGTGAATTTCTTGAGTCGTGACGAGTATGTGCGGGCATGTCTTTTGTGAAATTTCGGGAAAACTACCACAGCCACATTCAAGTATTGGTGGCACCATGAAGAAATGAAACACTACAGGCATCAGAGCATGCATATACCACAACGGACGATCCTCAAAACTCACTGAATGGACTCACTGATAGCACAAGGTTCATAAGAAACCATCTAGATCATCAACAAGAAGTGGCAACAGGAGTCAGGATCTATATGCAGAAGGAACTGCATCCACATACAGGGTGGGCCAAAAAAAACTCACCACTGAAAATTTCTAAGTCCAATGGAAACGGTCCATGAAGGGGTGAGCGATTCTAGAAGGAAGAACGCTACCATTAATTAAGGCAGGCGTTAACGTTAAATGGAACGAGTCGATTTCTAGACGAAGGGTACTGAGAGTTCTAGCAAGAAGCGATTAGTCAATGGATATTCAATAAAAGAGACAATGATCTAAAAAGTGTACAATTTGTGTATTATTTATGATTATGTTCACCTCGTCTAGAAATCAACTCGTTCCATTTAACGTTAACGCCTGCCTTAATTAATAGTAGCGTTCTTCCTTCTAGAATCGCTCACCCCTTTGTGGACAGTTTCCATTGGACTTATAAATTTTCAGTGGCGAGATTTTATTGGCACACCCTGTATGTTAAACCAAACATCTCGCCAAACAACAACAGACTCCAGTGTTGTTTGGAACGCCAACATTGAACAGTTAAAGAGTGGGAAAACAGTTCATGGAATTAGAATTACGTTACACTCTATTCTAGTAGGGTGGGTATGTTAAATACGAGAGGAACCGCCTTTTACCTGAGTGAATCATTCAAAATTCCATGAGGTTTTGTGGTGGTGGAGGAGTCGTTGGGGGGGGGGGGGCATAGCTTGGGACCCATGCATGTGGTTGAAGGCAATTTGAACTCTGAGGCCTACTAGAACATTTAGGACAATTGGGTGCTTTCTATACTGGGAATTTGTGGTAAAGAGAATTATTAATTTCAGCTTGATAATGCACTATGTTATTTGTCAATTTCTGTAAAGCAGTGGCATGCAGACATGAAAGTCAGTCTCCTTCTATGGCCCACATAAAGCCCTGATCTTAAACCAATCGAACATTTATGAGAGGAGTTGTAGCATCTATGAGGGCCAGAAATACATATTGGAAATCCCATGACATGGCTAAGAAGCTCTCGCAGCAGGAATGGATCCAAATATCAGAAGTTGTTTATTGGAATCTTGTAAAAAGTATGTCCACAAGGGTGGGTGATGTAATATCAGCATGTGGAGGTCCAATAAGATATTTTTCCTCCCCTCCCCTGTTCATTCCATTATTGTAGGGTAATTTCTTTAACTGCAATCAAGAATTCAACTATAGTTCTTCGCCTTGTAATGCAAGTTGTTAACAGATGCTGTTTTAATAGATTTAAAAAAACAAAACTCTTTTCAAGATCCAAAATTTTTTTCGTTGTGCATTTTATAGGTCTACATTATAACACAAAAATTCACAATGAGTTTTGGGGACAC
This sequence comes from Rhysida immarginata, assembly GCA_023313115.1. Taxonomy (NCBI): domain Eukaryota; kingdom Metazoa; phylum Arthropoda; class Chilopoda; order Scolopendromorpha; family Scolopendridae; genus Rhysida; species Rhysida immarginata. The sequence continues at coordinate 2,005,119 of JAHWFO010031028.1, read as the reverse complement.
ATTGCTTTTGCACCCACATTATTAGATATTTACATTGTTTTATGTATAGTCAAACTGTAAGATCTAGAGCCCTGAGGGAATGATCTGGAAGTAACAAACTAAAAAAAAAGGGAAATTAATTCTCAGGCCAGACTTAATATCATACTCCCCCTGTCCAGGAATTATCACCCATAACCCCCTTTTTTGTTAATCGATCACTTCACTCAGGGCTCTAGATTTTACAGTTTGACTCTAGATTTACAAAATGCAGGCAACAAGGGGGGGGGGGGGGGAAGCAACATGGCCAAAGCCTGTTGGACTATTATTCTTTTCAAAAAAACTGGGCAATGAAAGTTCGACTGGGCATCCAGTTAAACTTCAGATTCCAATTGTTAGACATTGTTGCAAGTAAAATTAACAATATCTAACAATTGAAATTGGGAATTTAACTGGACCAGTCAAATTTTTGGCAGATGATATATAGCTCTAAACCACTACAATTATATAACTTAAAATAAATTAAAGACACCAACTGCTTATATCATTTCTTTAATCACAATATTATGCACTTCTTAAAACTTTTGTTATAATTTTAACACCAAAAACCATATAAAGTTATGATTGACTATTTGATTTGTACAATATATACCAGTATTAATTTATAAATGCAAAAATAAACTTAATCCTTGGGTGTTTACACTGCACCCATTTGTGATGTGTTTGCTTTCCTATCTCCACATGTTTCTATAGCCAAAGGAAACCTCTTGCCTATCGGGACATACAGAGGGTCTTGATCAGCCCAGTCACAAATATATTTGGCTGCTTCAATAGGATAGGTTGTCCATCTTTTGTTTTTAGCATCCTCATAGAGCTTTGAGGCATAAGCATCAACTTCAGCATCAAAACTGTCATGAAACTCCTCTCTGTACTTGTATTCCAGTTGTTCATTGGCTTGTTCATATTCTTTAGCCAATTTCTTTTCCTCCTGAAAAATAAATTATAGAAAGTATCAACAATCAGTTTCTAAAGTATGAGTGCTTGAATAAAATTTTGAATCAACATAAAACATTATTTGTGTATTAAATCCAATAAAGCTGGTATACAAGGGACTATCAAAAAGTTCCCGGAATTGTAGTCTGGCCGGTGACTGGCTACAGTATGCACATCACGGCCTTAATCCCCTTCAAAGTACTTTTCTTGGGCGCACACACACACACTCCAACAAGACTGCCACTCCTGGAAAGCCCGTGCGAACTCTTCCTTTGGAATGGACTTGATGCCAGCTGTTGCATTTGCTTCGATTTCTTCTTTTGACACAAAACATTGACCTGTAGTCCCATTTTCAATCTGTTGAAAAGCCAGAAGTCACGGGGCAAGGTCTGGGGTGTACGGGGGTCGGGGCAGCACTGGGATTTTCCGTTGTGCCAAGAATTCCTGTACCTTCGAGACTGTCCTGGCCTGCCTTAAACCGGTTGAACCAATCAAACACAGCTGATTTCTTAAGGGCATTGTCCCCGTACGCCTGTTTCAGTGTTTGTAGCATCTCCGTAGCACTTTTTACAATCTTGAACATGAACTTGATGTTTGCTCTCTGCTCAAACTGTGAGATCGCATCAACGTGTGTTACACCCTCTTACAAGCACACGCTACAGCACCCGAATGACACGTCCAAACATGATGCAACCACACATGCGCACGCTTGGAATGTAGAGGGTGCTGATTACAGAGAAGCGTTTTCCAGACTTAGGGCGCTCACCGGCCAGATTACAATTCCGGAAACTTTCTGATAGTCCCTTGTATAACTAGATTTAAAACATTGAGTTGTTTCATAATTATTGGCCAATTTTGACAAATTCAGAAACAACAGTAACAGATAAAGAAATACTTTATCAATACATGTTTGATATTAAAGATTTATTTTATTAAATCTCAACTTTTAAAATTGAATAACCAAAAATTTAATCTTTAAACATGATTTTTTTTTTTTTAGTCAATAAAATTTGTATTGTCAAAAATAAAAATTAATATGTGTATTTACAATAATCACAGATATTGGTAGAAGGGTGGATCATAATACTGTTCCTATTGATTAAACAGGTGGTGGCCTTACAGTATAACAGAGGGACATCAGGAGTTCCAACTAGTTTTGCCATTGATTCCCGGCTTTGTCAAGGATATATACAGCAAGAGGCATGCAAGCCTTTATATACAGAACAGCGGTACAAATTATGCAAATACATGAACCAATAGGATACAAAAGAATTAAAGAGGAAATAATTGCCAATAGGATAAATAGAATAAGCACAGATTTTTGAATTATAATGGCCAATAGAATAAAAAGAGTGTAAACGCCAATTTTATAAAATATACAAAAAGAAAATATACAAAGGGATGGTGCGCGTTTACGCGGACCGAAAAGAGAACTTATCCGGTTGTCTGAGGACAAGAGGATTTACAGAAAATAAAATAAACAGGCAAGTAATAACAAAATGCAAAAGAAAACAAACCATAATAAAGAAACGGAGGGGAAAAAAAAAGGAATCATAATAGATCAGATAAAGAGTTAAGTATTGCATACACATTAAAGTCTGTTTGACAATTGAGAAGCAGGTGGGGGGAGGACTTCTTGGCCCTGAATATTTCGATCGCTTCTAGGGTAGCAGTTTTTTCTGGTCTATTGCAGATATGTAAAGCAGACATAACGTCTTCTTGTGTCTTTAAAGCGTGTCCGGAATCTTCGAGGTGGTTTGCATAGTGGGAAATACGATCTCGTTTTCTATACGAGAGGATGTGTTCTTTGAATCGTACTGCAAAATTGCGGGTCGATAATCCTACATAGAATCTGTCGCAAAACGCACAATTCAGGCGGTAAACTACGGATTGGGAATATTTGTCGGTGGTGACGGTGGCGGGTGGGTTCAGGATGCGGGCTGATGGTGTAGGAGTACGAAAAGATATTCGAAGGCCGAGGGACGACAGGAAGTTAAAGAGCTGGGAGAAATTAGGGCCCAGATACAATAAGGACGTCCATTTCTTGGGAAGGGGCGAAACAAGAGGGGAGGGGGAGAAGAATACGGGAGAAC
>JAHWFO010031028.1:1967893-2001448 GCA_023313115.1 Rhysida immarginata | reverse complement strand
TATGCATGCAGTTCTTCAGCTAAATTTTAATGTCAACTGCAACAATTTTTCATTTTTAGATGAAACTTTTCATAAGACAAAAGAGCACTAATTTTCAACTAGGAAAGATCAAAGAAGAAGAAAATCTTCTATCAAGAACAGCATATCTGTGATTATTGTAAACACACACATTAATTTTTATTTTTGACAATACAAATAAAATTTGAAGACTAAATTTTTGGTTATTCAATTTTAAAAGTTGAGGTTTAATAAAATATTTTTAATCTCATATTGATAAAATACTTCTAAATCGATGTGACCAGCATGATTTCAGTGAAAAAATGCAGAGTTGGCATGAATCACAGCATCTTAGTTAACGAACTGTTTGCTCCACAAGAAGTGGTCCAAATGGTAAAAGATGTGTGTCTGATGGGGCCAAGCATGGTGAATATGCAGGCGAGAGAGAACCCTTGTACCCTATGGCACTGATCTTCTGCATTCTTTCAACAGCCACATGTTTCATCATGGAGGAGTATGGGACCCAAACTATTGACAAACAATGGTTGTTTGTTGCTTAATTTCTGATTTTTCAGCTGACAGCAGTGCATGTCCGTTGTGATCATTTGGCCATGTGGCAAAAAGTCATAATGCACCACGGTTATGGCAGCCTATCACATAAATTAGAACCTTCTGTGATGCAAACCAGGTTCTATTGAACCATGTGCAAATCTTTCTTTTGATGGTTCCCCTTTATTGAACCATGTGCTGTTCACTTTCAATTGTCACAAAGCACTCGTTTTTCACCAACTGTAAAGATCCAAAGCAAAAAGGGAGCCTCTTGTCATTGGAGAGCAATGCATGTCTTTAGATGACATAATAGATGCTGCAGTTCAGTGAGCTCTAGTAGAACTCAGGTATCCAGTCTTTTAACCTTGCCCATAGCTTCCAGATGTCTGCAAACTGTTGCTGGTGACACAAGAAAGTCAGCACTGAAATTTTGTATTAAAGACTCTGGTTTTACTTTGACTTTTTGCCTTAACAGCACCATGTCACACAACTGGATGACCAGCTCCTGGCTTATGGTCTATGTCAACATCATCAGCATGGAACTTTGAAAACAGTCTACGAACAGTTTTTTCACTCATGCTTACACCCCACACCTTATTGACATTTGTAACCATTTTGAATACATTATGTCAAAGTTTGAATTCATGCAGTCATTAATTCCACATTGTATTGATTCCTCACAAATTCAAACAGTTAGTGGTGTTTTTTAAATTGTATTTATCTATTTAATACTGGTCAGTTGGGCTTAATATGATTATTGTTGGAATTGTCAATCATTATCAAACATGCTAATAGAAGGCAGTAGTTGCCGATATATCCTATTTTATGTAGCAAAGCTGTTAATGCCCAAAAATAGATATATTTAGTTTGGGAACCAGATGATATCTGGCTCTTAATATGCTCTTACCAAAAAACTCAACCATTCACATTACACAAATTACATGTTAGTACTAGGTTTCATAGCAATGAATCCAATTTTCAAAATAAAATGCTGTGAACTTTTAATTTCGTCCTGAAAATGACCTAATATCTGTACAAAATTCTTTGTACTTGCCTTTAGAAGCCCTTTGAAAGTTAGGGGTGCAGTGAAAGTAGATTAGCAGTGCTGCCAAATGTTTAAAGTTATGATTCGACAATGTATGATTTTGTTGTCATTGTTTTTTTTATACAGGGTGTCCAAAATGTCTGGTAACATGGCAGATATCTCAAAGCTGCCAGGTAGGCGAGATCTGATGAGTGTGGTTTATAGGTAATAGGGGGAGTGGGGAATTCATTGCTGCACTCAAATTTGACTTTGACCTCTAAATTTAAGGTCATCCATTTGCTAACTCGAAAACTATTAAAGATAGAGAGAAATTTCCAATTGTTACCCTGTAGAGCAAAACCACATTAGTCTAAAAATAGTATTTAATCACACCCTTCCTCTTGAAAGATTTTGAGAAAATGGACGAGAAAAAGTCACTCAAGGAAAGAAAATTCCCAACGGTGTGCTTCACTGCAATTCAAATGTGTTAGAAACCTCAGCCAATCTGGCCAGCCCAACCTGACCTTGAGTGACTCTTTCTTGCCCATTTTCTCAAAATCTTTCGAGGGGAAAGGTGTGATTATAAGTTGTTTTTAGACTAATGTGGTGTTGCTCTACAGGGTAGCAATTGGAAATATTATTTCTATCTTTAATAGTTTTCGAGTTAGCAAATGGACGACCTTAAATTTGGGGACACCCTGTATATCTATTTTTTCGTTGATTATTGTTGTATCTAATATTTTTCTTTCAATCTTTTCAGCTGGGAGTAATTGCTCTCAGTTATACTTTCTTTTTAGTAATTACCTGCTGGATCTTGAGAAGATCATTGATATCTTGGCATATCTTGGTCCTATCTGCAGCCTTGTTTTTCTCTTGCTCCACATATTGCTTATAATCTTCTTGCACATGGCTCAGAGTAGCAAGGTTTTCCTCAACAAGAAGTTTTTGCATTTCCTGCTTGTTCTTAATCTGGACAAAAAATATAAAAAAAAACCCATGTGAATCTGACAAAAGGACTTAGAGGAATATTAAAAGAGTACAACCTCAATTTGGCTTTTAAAAACCCCAACATCCTTAAATTCAAGATTGGCAACCCCAATCGCTACAATCGGGGATATACGAAATCCAATGTGACGACTAAGAAAATATTTACAGAGGAAGGTCAAAAAAAATATTGAAGTCAGATTCCAGGAACATCTTGCACATGCAAAAATATGGTTGTTCTGAAAAATCAGCAGTTGCAATGCACTCACTGGGCATTGGAAACAACGTATCCAAAGAAAAATTAAGACTACTAAGAAGAGTTGATGATGAAAAACTGTTGGCCCCATTCCAGACTGGAAATCAGGAAAACGACTTCCAAGGTGTTACTGAACGGCAATAGTGGCCCGATAGGGGATTTCCTACTTTTCAATTTGGTGACGAATCAAACCACTTAAAATTCTCTTTGTTTTTTGTATAATTTCCATTCTTGATTTGATTGTCAAGCTACTCATTTTATAATTTTGTCTTTAGTACTGTTTTTTCTTATCACTTTTTGAATTGTAAAAGTTATTCGACAATAGTTGTACTGATCTCTGATTGGCCATTTGTTTAACCCAACCCCTGGTTGTATTATTCCTGATTGGTCATTTGAGATTATAAAAGAGCAGCCTGTAACCCCTAGCATCAGTTCACATTGAAAGATGATCACAGGGTAATCAAAATACGTATACATGGCAAGAGGTTTTTCTTGGTTTATCATTAAACTTTGAGTTGTTCACAATCCCACAGCTGTCTCTATGCATCTGCAATGTACACTGGTATCCATAAATTAAGGGATTTTCAAGAATGAATTGTTCTGGTTGTCTGATCGGAACCAAACTTGGTAGGAGGGTGCAGAATGTCTTCCTAATACCATCCCAGCACAAGGAATGAAAGCTCCCAAAACCTCACTGAGATGTAGATGACCTGGAGACCAACCAACTGTTTATGGAGAGCATGAAGAGCATTCAACAGGCCATATAATCCCCCATACAGCAATGCACAGTGTGCGACGTTCTGGCATACCACACACCAAAGTATCAAGGACTGCATCCCACTCTTCAACCAATGCTGTTCTCAGTTTGTGTTGCATTTGCGTGGTAGAATGCAACCAACAACATATCTCCCCAGAGTATCTATAGTCCCTGTATGTTCAATTAGGATTAAGATCTGGGGAACATGCCGCCAACTACAAATGATGGATGTCTTTCTGCTAGAAAAGATGTTTGGTGTTAAACTTATTAGTAATTACAGGGTCGGGACACATTAATATCACCACCTGCTAGTATCCGGAATATCCACCTTTGGCAGCAAGCACAGCAGCTAGTCGACGTGGCAGAGAGTCAATAAGTCAATAGGGTCGGAAAGTGGTTGCAGGTATCTGGGACCATTCGGCGATCAGTGCATCCCGTAATTCCATCACTATGTGTGGTGGAGGGTCCAGCTTGCGGACATGGCGATCGAGATGGCCCCACAAATGTTCAATGGGGTTGAGGTCCGGGCTTGAATTCATCCTCATGCTCCTCGAACCAGTCGTGGACAATTTTGGCAGTATGGCAGGGAGCATAGTCCTGTTGAAAGGTGCCATCACCTTAAGGAAACACTGTCGACATGAAGGGGTGTACCTGGTCTGCGACGATCATCAAGTAACGAACAGCATTCAGTGTACCCTCCAGCGGTATCAGTGGACTCGGACCATACCATGAAAACATCCCCCAAACAGTAACACCTCCCCCACCAGCCTGTCGTCTGCCAACGATGGTGTTGGGATGCCTGTTCTCAGATGCTTCCCGGCGAATTCTCCATCGTCCGTCCATCGGCCTCGGTGGCTCAGCAGTTTCGATCCCAGCCGAGGACGACGAGGATTTTTCAGGGGGAAATCCTGAGATCACGCACTTCCTTCGGAAGGGAAGTAAAGCCGTTGGTCCCGTGTAGTCGTTTGCCGGCTGCACGTTAAAGAACCCTTGTGAGGCAAAATTTGCGGCCCCTATAACGCCGTCCTGAAATGACCATAGCAGTTGAAAAGGACGTTAATACCAAACAAACCAAACCAACCATCGTCCGTCCACTCTGTTCACCAGAAACTGCGACTCGTCAGAGAAAGCAACCCTTTGCCACTCGGCCGAGTCCAATGGTGATAGTCCATTGCGAATTGGAGGCGTTTTTGGAGATGCACAGGCATCAACATGGGTGCTGTTACCATACGCCTGCTCCGAAGCCCCAACTTCAAGAGGGATCGTTGCACTGTCTTGGTGCTGACATGCCTAGTGGCCCCACTGTTCATTTGCTGTGTCAGTTGCTGAACAGTGGCACGCCAATTGGTCTTGGCCAGACATCGTAACCGATACTCGCCTCTAGGATCGATGGCCCGTGGGGCCCCACAGTTATACTCTTCGGTTGCTCGAAACTGTCTGGTTCGTTCAGTCACGGTACACCTTCACAACAGCAGCCCTAGAGCAGTTCACAAAGGTGGCAGTTTCTGAAATGCTGCCCCCCCCCCCCCTTGGCCCGATTGCCAATGTCATCCCCTTTTGGAGGTCCGACAGGTCACTTGCTCTGCCCATGACTGTGACAATTGCTATGTTAACGGATGCTACTACACATCTGCTGTTGTCAGCTTTTAATGATATGCAATGATTTTTCATCTGCATACCATGGGACGTTCCAAAATATTCGAGGAGAGGTGGTTATAGTAATGTGTCCCAACTCTGTATAAAGGGCTAATAATATGGATTGCTTACTTCTTCTAAGTAAAAGTTATTTGCTTCTTCATTCATTCTTCTTCTCTTCTCCTCTTCTTCCTGTAAACGTTTTTCAAAGGCATTATCTTTTTCAACCTCACTTTGGTGAATACTCTCTTCAATTTTATTCAACTTCTCCTTCACGAGTTCTTGTTGAACTTCTAAATGTTTTTGGGCACGTGATTGTCTCTCGTTTATTGATCTTCATGGGAGAGAGAAGGAAAGAAAGTTTCTACTTTTTTTTTTGTTTTGCTTTGTAATGTCAGATATAAATTGTAATGTCAATTTAATATAATGCATCACCTTCTCTTTTCATCTGCAATCTTCTTTCTTTCACGTTGTATTAGCTGCTTTGCTTTGACATACATATGAATTTTCACGTCATTAACCTACAGAAAATAAAAAAAAAACAAACCAAAAAAACCGGAATTAGCATGATTAACATGCTTTATAGTTGTCTAGTCTAACAAAAGAAAAAGTGGGCACTTTCAAATACATTTCAGATGTGAATAGTTAAATGCTTACAAATAATAAATAATAATAACTACTGAACTTTGCAATTTATTTGGACATGTCCAGTTTTTCTTGCATGGGACAGACTCTTAATAATGAAGACTTTTAAATTTGTTGAATTATGCAAAAGAAAGAATTACAGTCTGCAGATCAGATCTTGAGTCCTGACCTATTTCACTGCACATTCAGGAAACTAAGCGATTGCTTAGATAGTCATGGTCTGCATTGGTGAGTTCATGGAGAAAATTGGGGTAGGTTTCTTCATGAGTTTTTTTTCTTTATTGTATTTTTTTTTTTTTTTGCTGTCATTTTGAAAGTTTTTGTATTTAATCATTTACTCTTTGCATGTATTGATTTATTGCAACCTGTGTATTTATTCTTAACTTTTATACTGATATTATATAAAATAATAATTCTTCCGAGGAGCTTCTGCATCGGCATCCGCCCTGGTTGATTATCACTTGCGATTCGAGCTCAGTCTGGGAAAACAAGCATGGGAAAGAGCGTGGTTGCTATAACAACCACACCAGAAAGACAATCAATGACCAGTCATAACGTCGTGCGAAAAAAGGAGTTGAAAGGGGGCTCAAGATCCGATCTTCAAATGATTTTTATGTTATTTGGTGTGCTGATTTTGAAAATGACCTCCGTTTTTTCCCATCATGTTAGAATTTCTTGAAAAATTCAATTTTACTTGAATATCTGCAAGCTTATGAAGGTTAAAGAATTTGAGATTATTTCATTATTATTTTTGAAATCAGCACCAAAAAATACATAAAGTTAAACTATCAATTCCCTTGTATTTTTATCATCGCAGGCCTGTGTTATTGTTGGCTTGTGTGTTTCATTGTATTATTGTAGTATCTTTTGTTGAGTTTATGTAGAGGTTTATTACTTTATTGCTGGTTTGTTTTAAATTTGTATAAATGACTGACCGTGTTTCTGATGTTTCATGTTTGATTTTGCTAAATTGTTTTCTTTTGTGATTTTATAGAGTTTCTTTTATTAATCTCTTATTTTGATTTTTTTTTTCTTTTCTTTTACAATTATTGACTGTTTTCACAATTTATAATTTATAATTATTGTTAATAAAAAGTATAGAGAATATAATTTTTTATTTTTTTTTTTTACAATCAAAATATTTTGAAATTGTCCCACGAAATATAACGATTCCATTAAGGGCATAACCAAAATTTCTACATACCTTTTCCAACTGTTTATTATAATCATTTAAAATTTGCTGTTCTTTCATTTGTTGGATGTACCCCATCTTTTCATCGCACTTCTTCTGTTCTTTAATTTTTTGCAATTCTTTTTCTCGTTGAAGATGAAATTTAACAAGTGTGTCTGTTACTTCAGCTTCATGCTTATCCAATTCTTTCTCTCTTTCACTGCGATCTTTCTTTTCTTGGATCCTTAACAAACCAACATATTAAATTATACGATGAAAACTAAAAGTCTACAATACAAAATAGAAAATTAAATATAAAAAGGAGCGTCATTTTGAGGAGCATCGTCGACTGTATCCTATCCATCTCGAAAACATTTAAACCATTCATACCACACGATCTCCATGCACTTCATTCAAGATTGTATCACTTTCTTTCGCCGATTTTCCAAGCTTGAAACAAAGAACAAATTTGTTCACTGATCCATTCTTCAAAATTCCACTGCACACACATTTTTTTTTTTTTTGAACAACTGTTGCTCCTTTCACGTGCAAAGTTTCGTTCACGTAACAATACTGCAGCACACGAGAGTAATAATTCACCAACAATTCACCAAAGTTTATGGTCTGAAGTTATATGCTAGTGATCAAACTAACTTAAACTAACTTTATGGTATGCCATTTAGGTAATAATCAACTCTGATTAAGAAACCTAGGCAATGCAAAGAAAAGGTTTCCCAAATCATCACATTGCACAGTTTACTTCAGTCAGGAAAATAAGAAAACCCCTCATGCAGCTGATGCCACAACCCTTCATCGAGAACAGTTGGAAATGCAGCTCATCAGACCAGACAATCCTTCTCCAGTTGTTCACAGCCCAATCTTGATAGTGGAGACAGTTTTTCCTGTTTTCTTCCAATACGAGTGGAACCTGACAATGGCATCTGCTGTGCAGTTTTTAAGTAAACTGTGCAATGATTTAATTAGGCCCTTCGCACACTAGGCGACTAAAAAGGAACTAGTTACAAACTAAAATCGCGAATCAGTTGCTAAATAGTTGCCACCCATGTATTTCAATTAGCATCCGCACACAACGCTACTAGTTGGTAACCAGTTTGTAACACATCGGTGATCAGTCACCCGCAACTCGACATGCAGAGTTGCTCGGCGATTTATTTCTAGACTTGCTTTGTAAACGGCCACGTGAAACTGCAAAAATGGTAGAATAATCCTTGCATTTAATCTAGAATCCTTAAATTTAGAATAGGCAACTCTTGAAGCAACAAATGCTCTGCATTTTATATTTATTTCAATGTAGGGGTGAACCCAATACCTCCTCTACTTCTGCCAGTTTTCCCTTTTTCTATTTTAATAATAAAGGATAATATCTTCATCACTTGAATCACTAGACATTTTTAACACGATAATAACAATAGCTTTAATCACAATAATAAAATTATAATTTAAACACAATGTTATAACAAAGCCGCGATAATCGAGAAGTGACCTTGCATGTGTCCCGCGGGCAAACGCGAGCACAATAGTCATTGAATTTAATAAAATTTCAGTAGCGTCGTGTGCGATTCATAGTTAGTAACTGGTTGGCGATTTGAGTTTCTAATTAGTTTGGTTTCTCTTTAGTCGCTTAGTGTGTGAGGGGCCTTAGTTGTGTGTTTTGAAATGGTATCTACAGATCCAGGATGGCATTTTGCTTTTAGGTGGTGAATAACGGCATGCTGGTTCACTTTGATGAGCTGAAACATTCTTTGCTTACCCTGGCCAGCTATGGTCTGTGGACATCCACAGCTGTGCCTTTGGATAGTATTTCTTCCTACATAACACACTATTTAGCAAACACTCTTGAAATAATGGTCTGAAAAGTCCAAAAATTTCAGTGTTTCCTTAAAGCTGGCACGTATTATCATGTCTGTTAGGTCTTTTGCCTTGCCTGTGATATGACTGGAATTGAAGACATATAATTATGTCCATTGTTCCCTTATATTCTATTTGAGATCACCTGAACATGTAATTGAGGACATGACCCAATTGATAGGTGGGAATTTCTAATAAATTGGCCAGTTAGTGTATATGACCCACTGACTGATGAAATGTTGATGTTTGTGATATGTTTGAATGATAAGGTTGAGGAATTTTTTGGATGTTAAAAATTGAGTTAAATGCCCTATTTTGGGGTTGACTAAAAATATTTTGGGGGGGCTACTGTGTATGAAGAATATTTATTTGAAAATGAGAGGTGATTTTGCTTAAATGACAGGGAATCAAAACCAGACAAAAATCATCAGAGAAGATATTCATTTACTCTTGATAGATGAAGATAACTCACAAGATCTAAATGACACTTTTTTTCTTTTTTTTTTCCTCCATTATGAACCATACCTGATAAAAAGGATATGTGAAGGAAAGCCAATTATAAGAAGAATATAAAACGTACTGTTTCATTATATAAGCAGTATTTTCATGGGTTTTCCTTCGTTTTTCTTTTTCTTCTTCAAGTATTAATTTCTTCACTTGTAAACTGTTGTTCAAAATATCATTTTCATATTCTTTCTCCAATTTCTCCTCCATAGCCCGTTGGCATTTATTCAAACACACCTGTTTCTCTCTTTCTTTATGAACATAGGCCATTAAGTATGCTTTCTGCAAGAAAACAAAAATGAGATATGATCAAAATAAAATTATTACTGGTATACTCTCACTCACACATTAGGCTCTGATGAAAAAAAATAAAAATTAGGTATTTAAAATAATTCATTTTTGAAAATAAAATGTAAAAAGTTCAATGCAATTTCTTGTACATTGTTATATAGTGAAAGCTTAAACTCTGTATACTGGAGCAGGCCACACTTTTAATGCTACTCTAGACCTTAAAAGAAAACACAAGTAGTATGTTTCAGCTTATGCCATCTTCAGAGTCTGATCTGATACACGAAAAAGTCGTTGTGAGGATTGTTATCTGGTACAGAGGGAGTTTTGCGCCATCCCTATATTTTAACGACTGCTGTATGATGGTCGCAGCAGCCGGGACCGACGGCTTTACGTGCCCTCCGAAGCACAGGGGGAGATGGAAATTTCCAGGTGGTCACCCAACCTGTGATTAGCCGTGCCCAAAGTTGCTTAACTCCACCATTGCATTGAGCAAGGCGAGACAACTGGACTACGGCTGCCCCCATTGTGAGGATACTTATTTTAACCAAAAGTTAAGAGATGAGGGATGGGAGAAGGGGTTGCTATAGGCAACTGTGATTAGCTTATACAAATGATAGGGGAGAGCGGGGTTGGTTCGGACAAAAATCAAATTTTTTTTTTTCCGGTGGGTTATTCATGAACCAAATAGTGAATGTGTATATCGTATTTTGTACTCTAAACCTTTCGTCATTTACCTGTACATGTGATTTTTCGGTAGTCATTTGAGAATCTATATATTTTTTATATATTTTAAAAAACCTCTGTAATGTCCAAAGCAACCCCTAGACCAAAAGAGCACAAAAATGTTATCACAACTTGCCTAATATTATCACATTATAAAAAATCACAATCACTTGACTAGCAGCTTTGTTTCATTTAGAAGCAGGGCTAGCAGACGTGACATTTCTACTGCAGCTTCCATTGTCTGTATCTTCTAGTGCTCGCTTCATATCTTCCCTGGAAGGAAGATCTTGCCCTCTTTTCTTTTTGTAAGTTCTAACCAAACGCGTCTGAACCAACCCTCTTTGTTGTGTCTGAATCAACCTCACCACGCCAGAAATCAAATAAAACCTTGTTAAGGTCTAACGACGCACATGGCCAAAATGAAACTACAACACGTTTAAGTATAGTACTGTCCCTCAGGAATAAATGTCTAACTGTTAACATTTCTCGTGTAACCTCTCTACAAATTCATGAACAAACCTACCTCAAAATTTTTTTTCACACTCCTGAAAACAAATTTTATTTCTTATTTACTTAACTTTGTTGTGATCATTCTGGCGAATAGATTTTCATAATCTGTATAGTGTCGCACGTAAGGGATAAATTTTTTAGGCAATGTGTGAATAGTTTCGACTGAAAAAATCGATTTGTCCGATCCAACCCGCATCCGAGCAGATCCCACTCTCCCCTATACAAACATTCAGTGGAAATTTTTTATACAAGTTTGGATTATTACAAATATATTTGATAGGTTACAGAACGATTATTACATTTTATTTTACTGATTGCAGGTATTTTGTTAAATTAGATACATATTCAAACCCAAATTAATAGAGAAAAATTGTACTTGGTTGTGGGTAATTTGTTATGAGGGGAGAAAGGAAGAGGACTGAATGGTTACGGGTACTGTAGATGGCTTTGGGACAGATGGCATAAAACTATAAACTTTTAGCACGTGGAGATTTGGTGTTGTAGGGTGAACCTATTTTAATGTATGCACATGTTTAATAGAAAGGGCACATCTTAATATAAATTAAAAATAATAATAAAATAAAATAAATGTAAAGAAAAGCTAGATAACATACAACTTGCAGGGCATATTTGATGTGTGATAAGATTGTTGCTGGGAAATGAAATTTGAGTAGGAATGAAATTTCATGAATGGAAATAAATGCTGGTACATAATATATAATTTTGTGGACATATTTGAGCATGTGACAATGCTTAGAAAGATATGTCTGTATGGGAGGACTATTTATCGAATAACTTGTATAAAATGAGGGTAAGTTAGTTACAATGGAAAGTAATGTTGTTAAAAAACAATACAATTGTATACATAGTTGAATAGGTAAACAGTGATGAGGAGTCCTGTCAAGAAATGAATTTGATAACCAGGAGGAACAGTTAGTTTCATGTAGGGGATCAAATTATATCTCTGATTACATTAAGTCTATTTCGGTGGAGTGTTAGGTGTTTAACAGGTTTGCATAATCTTTGAACCTTCCTCTATTCAGTGATGTGTGGAATGTGTATCTGTTTTTTTTACAGTTTGTTTGAAATATTTAGAATCTGCTTCATCTTTTTGAATAATGCTTGCTTTAATCTGATTAGCTACATGAACATTAGATATTTACAGTGTCCTAATCAGGAAACTAAATTAATAATAATAATAATTGTTTTAAATGAATCGAAGAACTGTGGATAAATGCAATGTCAAAAGATCCACAATTCAAGTGCAATGTGAATCTCACAGTCAGTTCAGCAGTTGCCTTCTCATAAACAAATTTATATGTGGTATAAAAATATAGATAGTTCACACTTTGCAAACTGCAGCACACAAAACATCCCATTTTCCTAGAAACGAGAAACATCATTGCTGTATTGCATTGAATGGAACTTTTAGATGAGTTTTAAATTTTGAACCTTTCTCTAGCCAGTGATATATGCAATGTTTTTCTGTCTCTTACAGTTTGTTTGAAATAAATACGAGGGTGAATCAAAAAGTAAGTTACACTCTGAAACAGTGAGAAAACTTCCACCGTTTATTTTTCTTTTTTACATAATCATCCAACAATTGTAAACACTTGTCTGAACGTGAAATTAACTTTTCCATGCCGCTGCAGCAAAAATCTGCTCCAGTGTTTCTCAACCATGTCAGCACTGTGTCTTTGATGTTGTCATCAGTGCGGAATTGTTTTCCTCCCAGGTCACATTTCATTTTCCCGAACAAATGATAGTCACATGGGGCTGTATGGTGGATACTGTCACACCTCCCACTTAAATGTTAGACAGCAGTTCCTGAGTGACGTGAACCGTGTGCGGTGTGGCATTGTCATGCAGGAGAATGGTCCCCTTACTCAATTTCCCCACTGTTTTTCCTTTATCGCTTTTCTCAGATTTCAGAGCGAATGGCAGTACGAGGCTGCGTTGATTATCGTTCCTTTTTCCATAAATTCCGTGTACATGGCACCTTCACAGTCAAAGACTTTCCTCGCAGATGGAACAACCTTGAACCGTGCTTCCTTTCCATAGACTACTGCTTGGTTTCAAGGATGAAGTGGTGAAACCAGGATTCGTTCCCCACAATGATTTGAGGCAAAAACGTGCCTCCTTCGGTGGAATATCGTTGCAGGAGAGCCAAAGACGACAGGAAACATTGGTTCTTGTGATGGCCTGTGAGCTGTCGTGGAACCCACCTGGCACACAATCTCCTGAATCCAAGCACGTCGTGAATAATCGAGTGCACACTCCCATAAGAAACGCTAAGAGTTCTGACGATTTCTTTAATTCTGATTCATCGATTGTACAGAATCGTCTCATTAATGAGGGCAATGTACTCGGGAGTGTTAGACATGGATGGTCTTCCTGCGCGGTATTGGTCCATCAAATCTGAGCGCCCATTTTCAAACTGCTGGCACCACTTCACAATTGCAGGACGAGAAATCATATTATCCCCGTAGACATTGCAAATTTCCTTATGGATTTCAGTGCAATTTAAGCCTTTCGCCCGCAAAAAACAGATTGTTCCATGAATCTCCAACTTGGAGTGTACAACCAGTTGCTGCGCCATGGCCACAATACTCTTGCGTACGCAGTCAACGCGTGAACACGTCGGATCATGCCTTTTTACAATTATAGACATACAGGCAACATCCTTAAAAACGTCGAATGATGTCGGCGCTCTTTGACCACATGTGGTGCAGTGTCACTTACTTTTTGATTCACCCTCGTATATGAAATCTGCTCTATCTTTTTGAATAATTCTGTATTAATATTTCAACTTTTGCTTTCAATTGTAATAATACTCTGCAGATCGGATCTTGATCCCTGATCTACTATACTGAGCGTTCAAAAAACAGAACGAGTGATCACTTTGAAGTCATGCTCAGACCAGAGACCGTTACAAAAGATATGTGGTGCACAGAAACAGGTGATCAAGATCTGATCTACAGAGTGAAATAAATAAATAATATTTTAAAAAATTACATTTAATTTCTGTATCTTTTCAGTTTTGGCAAACAGTAATTTCCTTGCTCTTTCAATGGACTCCTTCTTCTTTTGTGCTCGATATTCTGCTTCCTCTTGGTCCAGTTTTACACGAGCGGCTTCTTCTTTCTTTGCTTTCATTTGCAGGCTTTGAAATCTCATTTTTTTAACGTACTGCAAGAGGAATAAGTGTGAATTTGAGAATGAAATATATCATTGAATGAAATACGGCAAATATTTATTTATGGGTGGCTAGCTTAATCCTGAAGGCATTTGAACAGGTAAAGCTAATTTTTGACTTGAACAACTTCTTGGGTTATGTACTAGCAAAGAAAACTACGGTACCTAAACGCATGCTTGGTTAGGAATATTAAGAAACATGTGTTTATGGAAAGTGGAATTCATTAATTTGGCAAGTGAATAGCTCATTTTATATAAGACCCTGAAAGGGCTAATATTATTAAAGAATAAACATTCATAAAATTTAGTTAGATTTTGCCAGCAGATCAAAAATTATTTTTGCACCCCTTTTAGAACACATTCTTCCGCTACCTTCTTGCATATTTTTCACCAAAATTATATTTACAAAAAAAAAGATTTTATTCTCAAAGATGAGCATTATAAGACTCAAGCACGTTAGAAATTTCTATAATATGCTTTATTAACAAAAATTCTGACTGGAAATTATTTAAATCTCCTAAGAAACATACTGTTATTTTAAATTTCAGTACTCCATTTATAGCCACTACAATATAGCAAAAAGCAAAAGATGATATTTAAGATTATGCCTTTCTATTTCAGCAGATCTTTCAGTCATTGTTCATCCTACCACATACTATTGTAATATGGATTATACAGGGAAGTGTGCGAACCTCCTAGTTCATGTGCAAATTGGGAAATGCAGAGATGCTATCAGCCCTGCAGCAAGTTCATGGAGACAAGTGGCAGGAACAGTGGTTTCTACATCAAGATAATGCACCAAGCCATGCATCGCTTGTTGTGCAGCGATTTCTCGCTAACAAAAACATTCGTGTCATCCCTCAGCCACTATACTTTCCAGTTCTCGCTTCTAGTGACTTTTGGCTGTTTCCCGCCTCTGAAAATGAGCCTCAAGGGGACATGTTTCACAACCATGGAGGACATCAAGTCACATAAATCTTTTACCTAAATTTAGTAAAGGTTTACAAACGAATATGACAATATTCTTCTCCTGAAATGAGCATATCTTAATTTCTTTTAACATGTAATGAATTTTACATATTGGTTGGTTGGTTTAGATTTTATGGGCGCATCAACTTCTACAAGATGGCTGAGCTCCGGAAGATCCCACAAGAAGCCTTCCACTGATGCTTACAAGAATGGTAGATTCAATGGAGCAAGCGTGTGTGCTCACAAGCAAGGTACTTTGAAGGAGATTAGGTAAGTGTTGCCGTATGGCATACCATTAGAGTGGTATACCATCATTCCAGGAACTTGTTGACTGCCCCTCATAAGTATAATTGTTTGAAAATTGTGTTATGTGTTTGTGGCATCAACGCATTTTGTCTAATGATTGGGATTTGTGAACTGATTGAGGAGGCATCAATGTTTGAGGACTGATGTGTGAGGTCAGACCCTCAGAACCGAGGCCCATGAGAAAGACAGATCCTGAAACTCAAAAGTCACCTGATCATCCTAGTTCAGCAACAGTGCATCCTTCATTGTTTCCATCTTGGATTATAATAATCAGTATTTTTTTCATTTGTTGGAAGCGATGAAGGTTATTTTTTTTTTTTTGCTCGAACTATGATGATCAGGTGATTTTTGAGTTTCAGGACCTCTCTTTCTCTCTCTCTCTCTCTCGTAGGCCTCGCTCAGAACCTTTGAATGACAGGAATAAACTAGTTCCCAAGCATCTGTCTGTACCTTTGTGATGACACATTTCCCTTCAAAAATACTGGTTCACAAATCCCAACCATTTAGCTGAGAAACTGATGTTTAATCTTGGTAGATAATTTTAGACCACCCTGTGGTAGATAATGTGCAAGTTGATATCAAAAATAAACTACTGAGAAGTTCAATCAAAAACTCAAAATTTAAAGGCAGAAATAAACACGAGTTCTTTACAGGATCTTTCTCAAGTCCTTTGTAAGCAGGTACTGGATGTGTGCCCTCTCAACATTTATGTAAAGCAAAAATAACTTCTCTAGAAACAGCAAAGGTTTATGATTATATGACACAGAATGATGAGATCTCAAATGATAACACACACATAACACATTCATTAGCTGGCACCATTTATGACAAACGAGGACACTAGGCACTTACACCAGAGTGGAACTGCACTGCAATGATATCCACCTTCACGAATAAAGGGTGAAAGGACAATGACCCACTATATGTGAAATAATCAATGAAATTTTTATATAAAATACTTCTTGCTGTGAACCATTTATGTTGATCACTCTCGTCATGGGTAATCACAGTAGTTTCTGAATTAGTGAGTTTCTGATGACAATGGTTAAGACACGTCCACAGCTTTTTTTTTTTTTTGCCCGGCTCTAGTCAAATTTCTTTTTAGTGCCAGTAACATGGGTTTCGTAATGTACACCTTGGCTGGCACATTCTATGGCAACGTCTGACATGCTTCTTATTCCAACATCAAAGGTAGAGTGCTACCTCTACACATGGGCCACAGATCATGTGCAAGCTACCTCGGATGAGTGAAAGGAGCTGATCCCTTTCCTTCCTTCATTGTGTGAGTAGAGCTCGCATAGTAGGAGGCCCCCTCTTGCTGCCAAAATCTTTCTAACTTCGCTTGCTTCATTATTACCCAATCATTATCACAAAATCATTGATGTGGAAGGCCCATAGCACAAAAAAAGTTCAATGTGAAAGGTGACATCAGCCTCTAAGACAAACCAAGATTTAAATGGTCATCTGTTGTTGAAGATGATGCCATGAGTAAACCGGTTGAGCAGCAGCAAAACACCAGCACCTGCAGGTTATCAGCAGAATTTCACCCTTTCCAAAGCACCATTAATAGGCTTCAATCAGCATCGCCACCAACTCAAGCTTGTGAACAGGCACTGTCAAGAAGTTCCCCATGAATTGGCTGGTATCCAGGCACAATGAGCAGATCTTTGGCAAACAAGTGATGGCTAATCTCCAGGATTACTGTTTCTGGTGCCAGATTGTAACTGAGAATGACAGATTGAGAATGGGTGCTGAGAATTTTTTGCCTTCACACCAGCCAAATGGTACTAGCATGGAAGTGAGATTTTGGTGCAAAGTTGCCAACAAACTGTAGATCCTGATGGAATTTACTTCAATAAATACACAGTTTTGTTTGCGATTTAATTGAACATTATGGATAAAAATACAAATGAACTTTTGAATCAGACCGATACACTTTGATGGCCACAAGCATCCGGACACCCCATTACAGAATTGGAGACTCCTGAGGCACATATTAATAGGATGTCTGATCACCTTTTGCACAAGTCTAGGGAGACTTTCAATTGCCTTCCAAGTGTCCACAAGAGCTGTGTGACTACAGAATATAGATGATTTAGATTGGTGCTCTGTGAAGGCCACTCCAATTTTTGAATGCCCATGTCAAACCATGGCAACACAAGCTCGACTTGCTCAAACATATTTTGAAATGTTACTGTGCTCTTTGTATCTGTTGTAGTTTTCATGGAAATAAACAGAGCAACCTTTGTACATATTATACATCTGAAAAAGAAAAATTCCCACTTGTGCATAAGGGACAGTTAAGACTGTTAAGTTTAAAATGAATCAATGAATCTCTTGGATAATAAAATAAAGCATGAAATCTAACAAATGCAAATTATTATGAAGAAATTCCCAAGTCAAGAAAATATTAGCATTCAATACTTTTTCTGTCTTGTATACAACCTCTCTCCGACGTACAATCGTTTGAGTTACAATTTTTCAGAGATACGATTGGTTGTGAGACAACGAAAAAGAAATCTGAAAAAAAAATGCGAGAAAGGTCGAATTGAATGATGCAATGAGTCGGTGTAACGGTAGCCACGAATCGCACTGATTATCCATGTGGTTCATGCTCTTAGTGTATGCATGAAGTGTTTTGTGCATATCTTCTACATTATATTATTATTGAAATTATAGCTTCAAAACGTCCATCAGCATCTTCATTTAACTACATACTAACTACCTACCTCTACTCGTAGAATGATTTTATATTTTTATTACAAGTACTTTCGACTTATGATATTTTCGAGTTCCAATGGAAATCAGTACCTAACCCCATCGTAATTTGGGGAGAGGCTATACATTATAAATGGAAATAAAACTCGATCTTACCTCAGGATTATCAGGCCAATCTTCCATGAGCAACTTTGATTTTTGTCTAAGTTTTTCTCTTTCTTCACTCAATGCATTAAATTCCAATAATTCAGAATCTTTTTTCTGAAGACTATTCTTGATCCGCTTCCATTCTGAACAAGGTAGATAAACTGGATCAATGAACTCCTTTGACTTACATGGATATGTATACAAGAGTTGTGGAAGCTGATATCCTACAAATATTTAATAAAAGCAGAAGATATAATTTGCATTATATGAGAAATAAAAGACTGTGGGTAAGATGAAATTGCCTCTTTTGTCACAACCAAAAGAAGAAACCTTATATGCATTCATCCCCCCCCCCCCCCTCATTCCTTTAAGGTAATTCCATATCACAGTTCTTTCTTTTATTTTTTAATGCTGCATCAATTTATTCATTAAGAGAATAAAATTGGCAACTAACTCTAACCAACATTAAATGATGACTCATACCCAGTGTTACCTTTAGATAACCAATAAATCAGCTTAGTCTATGTTATACAGCCTACTCTTCCTAAAATGAATTTCTTAGGTGAAATTAGTCTAATGATTAAATTGAATAGGGATTCTTTAGTTTTCGAAGTTTTTTTTTATGTCAGTGCTATATTATTTAGATGCATTCTTTAACCAAGCACAGGCCAGGTTTGATTTTTAATCAAGATATTGTGATATTTGTGAATATACGAATATTTGATGATTTACATTGTTTCATTGTAAGCTGAAAATTATCTATGACAGTGCTTTCCATAGTGCTAGTATACAAATAGTGAACCATTAGAACCTAGTTCTTCCAAAGAGTAATAACACATGCCTTTGAGCCTATACAATTTGCAAAAAAAAAACATCATCAGTTTCATTTCCAACCTTGAGAGGATTATGGTCATATACAGAGGGTTGGTAGGGAACTATAGTAACAATTAGCATATTTAAAGACATGGACAGCCAAGGTAAGAGCGTATCAGTGTGGGCGATTGCTTAGTAGAAGTTAGTTGGTTTACTAGAATTTTTGGCGTCAACTATTAAGGTCGTTTTGCGCCTTTTACACAAGTTATAACTGTACGCAGTCCAGGACAAACACAAACATCCATACCCATGGCGGGATTCGAACCCACGACCAGGTGGACTCGAGAACTAGAAAGCCTATGCCCTAGCCCTCTCAGCCACCTGGCCGGCACTTGGTAGTGATCTTGTCCTCCTTGGGTCTTCTTGTATTGAATTTCAGTTTGCAGCCAAGTATGAAGAGGTTCTGGAGTTCTGGCAGGGTTTACGGGGCACAGCGCCCCGTTTGCCCTTTTGATGAAAAATTTCCACCCCGCCACCCTTTGATCCTGATCATGCGCCCCGATACCCGAAAATGCGCCCACAAATAAAAATCTAAAAATCTTGTAAAGGGTTAAGGAACTTCAAAAAGAACTATGCATTTTTTATAGAAAAAAATCTTTTTTGAAAATTAAGTGCCCCTTCTTAACCCTTAGCAACCTGCCTGTTTTTAAGTTTAGAATGAACCCTGGTCTGGTCCTTTCAAGACAGCCTGCTCAGTGTGTCTCCATGTTAGGATAGCCCTATTTAGATAGGTGGAAAAGTTTCAAGTAGCTCACTTTAGCATTTATGAATGATGGGCAGCTGGACAGAGAATTGGATGCCCAAATCCATACAGTGCTCATCTATTCCTGATTCAATCTCAAGTGCTGATGGAGACTCGTTTTCCCCTATGATGGGCGTCTTGCAAGATAAAATATTATGTCCAAGGGTCCAAGAGAATATTTTTATGATTCAGGAAAAGTGACCAAGAGAATTATCAAAAATTGGTTCTGTCATATGTGAACTATGACGAGCCGTGGTAATGAAATGTAAGCCAAGATATAAAGCTAAGTTCTCTGGGTAATGACCGAAAGTGTACGATTGCCTGTACAAGTGGCTAAAACGAGATTCTTGAGGTGTGTCAGGTGTTACCTACTAGATAATAAGGGAGTCCTTAGGTGTTGAGCTGTTACTTTTTCGCATTGAGAAGTCTCGGTTGTGTTGCATTGCCATATAATACAGATGCTGCAAATTGGTCTTCCTAGGCAATTGCTTTTTTCCAAGTCAGTGGTTAAGAGACTGAAAGCAAATTGTATCTATAGACTTAAATAAAAACAAAAAGGAAAACACTTCCACAAAGTTTTAAATAACCTTTCTTATTATAAAGTTATTTAAAATAAATAAGTTTCTTATTTAAAACCTTGTGGAAGTTTTTTCCTTTTCGTTTTTACAAAGCGTGTTTTTTAAGTAGAGTACAGCTTTGATATAAAAAAAAAAAAAAAAGTCAATTTTTTTTAACTCCTTAATTTTTATATGAAAGCCTGGACTTTAATCTACTTTTCAACATAATTTCCACCTAAAATAAGGCACTTATTGCATGGTACGACCAGCTTCTGAATTCCATCCTCATAGAAATCGGCTGCCTTATTGCTAACCACTCCAGAACGGCTGTTTTGATGTCATTGCCCAAGACACAGTGTACATGATTTTTCGGGTTGAAATTGTTTGCTTTAAACTTCAATTTCTTGGATGATGTTGAAAGCCTCCATTTCAGTGACAATTTGGCTTAAAAAATGTATCCCATTCAACACAGTACACTCTCAAGGAAATTCATAGCACTGGCTAAACAATTGGTTTTGTACAATTCCGTACTGGAATGGTTAGTAAATCAGGTGGCAGATTTCTATGAGAATGGAATTCAGAAGCTGGTCATTATGATACAATAAGTGCCTTAATATAGGTGAAAACTAGATTAAGGTCCGGACATTCATATAAAACTTAATGATGTTATAAAAATTTCCATGTTTTTTTGTGTTTTTTTAATATCAAATCAGTACTTACTTAAAAAACATGCCTCGTATTTATAAATTCTTGTTAAAATTTCCCAATAAGTTCACAGTGGTTATTGTTTCAAGCAAAATTAAATAAAAATGAATTAATAAATTTCTATAGAAGAGCAATAAAGAGTCATCCATTAGGTTGTTGTAGTGATGAATCACCCATGGCATCTTCAATGTTCTGACTTATTACTTATACCTTATTGGATGTTATTCCAATTGTGGCAATCCTTTATTTTTTTCAAATTAAAAAAATATGTTTGATAAAATTATTTTTAAACAAATGGACACACTAAAAACATATGAGGATAAGTCAATATATATCTTCAAAATTGAAGAAATGAAATATCTTCAAATTGCTGCAATGTGTGCTATGATTATTGGTCGTTGCAATGATCCTTTATGCAAGTGTCAGTATAGGTATAGGCAGCACCACGTATATGGCTCTCATAGTCACGTTCTCGTGTGGTGGCGAGTCATTCGAGTGTCAAGTGGGTAAGATGGCTGGTGTGTTAGTTGATTGTACCAGTCATGAGCAACAGGTCATAATTCGATTTCTGTGGGCACTGGGCAAATCTGCTGAGCAAGTGCACAAGGAAACGTTACCCGTTTATGGTAACAAATGTTTATGGTAACAAAAGCCGTTTACAACTGGGTGGAACATTTCAATGGTGGTCGAACCAGTATCAGTGAGTCCAGGTCATCCTACAGAGTTTAATTTCACAGTAACTGTACCATGAAGAAAGTGGAAGAGATGATCCGTGCCAATCGACATGTGACTATTGACGAGATGGCTGTACAAGTTGAATTGCTCACATGGAACAGCTTACAGCATCGTGCATGACAACCTGCAGTTTCACAAAATGTGTGCACGATGGGTTCAACACAAAGGCCAACAGAATGGGCAGTCATTACAGCATCTCATGAGGTATGCCAGAGAGGGTTGTAAGTTCCTTAGCCGCATCATCACTGGTGACGAAATCATTATTCACCAGTTTGAACCAGAAACAAAATGCACCAGTATGGAATGGAAGCATCCCCCATCACCCAAAATGAAGAAGTTTAAGGTCACCCAGCAGGTACGGAAGGTAATGATCACCATGTTTTGGGACGGTAAAGACATCCTACTTGTGGAATTTCTGCCCCAGGGTCACATTGTCACTGCAGCCATGTATTGCAGAACCCTGATGAAGTTACTACGGTCAGCCATTCGCAGGAAACGTCCAGGCACTTTGGAAGATGGAGTTCTTCTGTTGGATGACAACGCTCTTCCACACAGTGCCAATATCACAGTGGCTCATATGGTCCTTAGGTCGGGAACAACTGGAATTTCTGCCCTACAGCCCGGATTTGGCACCATCTAACTTTCATCTCTTTGGCCCACAGAAGAATCACCTGGGGGGGGGGGGGGGGGGTCATTGGTTCCAGGAAATGGAGGAGTTCTATGTGGAAGTTACCAGCTGGCTACAACACCAACCACAAACCTTCTTGGCTGCTGGCTTTGAGGGACTCATGAAATGCTGGGACGTGTGCCTAAATGTTCATGGAGATTACGTTGAAAAATAAACATTTCATCAGGTAACTATTTCAACTTTTATATTAACTTACCTTCATACATTTGATATGATATATGCCTACACTGCCCTGCCAAAAGTGTCGAACACCCCTCTTTTACGTGCTCTATATGAAAATGATGTAGCCAGTAACATGTTAGATTATCCTTTGCTGCAATAACCGCTGCAACATGAGGAGGGCTGGTCGACAATTTTCTTTTTTTTTTTTTTTTTTACACTTCTTTGGCAGGGCACATTTCTACCTGGTCTTTAAATGATTTAGTAACTGATGCTGACTAATGGGTGGTAGCTTGTGCAATATCATATGCAGCATTCCAATACATCCTGCATCAGTATAATCAAGTTTAAATCTGGACTATGGGCATGATGTCGACATGAGTGAACCATGCCTTTGTTGAATGAGCAGCATGGCATGGAGCATTGTCTTGTTCCATTGCCAAAAAATTCTGCCATTGCTCTAAAAAGGTGATTTTCCAACATCTCTTGATAACTTGGGACATTAAGTTACATGTCAACAAAAGTTAAGTGTCCCATGCCTGCTCTACGAGGGCCGGTCATAAAATTCATATTATCGTATGAAAAATCGAAAAATATTTGTCTAAATTATGTCTTGAAACAAAACTGAACAGGTAATTGGAAATTTTGTATCAAAGTTTAATTTACATGATTTCCAAATTTCAAGCCATTTGGCTCCTTATGCACTACCGACTGGTTGCTGGCAACCACGAGACATAACTAGATTAGTCTGTGCTCTCACACTGTGCTGCGGCAAGTAGTTGGTTTCTGAATGACTTCTTTCTGCAGATGTGTTTGCACTGTGGGAGCAACCAGCCCAACCCATTATTTATTCAATGGAGTTATCTCCCTTTGTCTCTTGTCAAAAAATATTTTTTTAATTAAAAAATAGCAACAACATAAAACGATGAATTTTGATATGGAGAGATTTGTCCTAGAAATAGAATTAGAATAGAAGAGAAGAGAGCGATTTGGGTTGTGTCATCTGAACATTGCTGATATTCTCTCATAATTAAAAAAATTATTTTCCTACTTTCTCAAATCATTGATAAACATTTTGAACACCCTTTTACTACAACATTCTTGTAGTCGAGGGTCCAAGCAATTTTTCTTTTTCTGCTTTTGCAGTTTATTTTTTATGCACGAAGCCACTGCAATTATTTATCTCCCACATCCATCTCAAGAGGCAGCTGGTGCAATGCTGACTTATTTCCTGGTTGGTTACCCAACTAGTCTACTGTTTTTGGTATCCTTTTTTCTGGTTGCTTGCATACGGGGATTACAGTCAGATAAATAGATTTGAGAGATTACAAATTTATTAAAAGTGCACTAAAAGTTATTTCAAATGCTGTAATGTATTATAGTGGTTTGTGAAAATGTGATTATTAACAAATTTAATTCAAGTTAATAATCCAAAATTTTCTAAGAAGGAAATTCTGATATCGTGTCATCTGTTAATGATCATCCATAAACCATGTGATCAAGTAGAAGAGGAAGGGTGGGTAAGGAACTGACTACTATGTGAGATTCACCTGAAACTGTGGATGAAAATATACAAATAAAAACAGAGAAGGAAAACACTTTCCATAGTAACCTTATGTGGAAAAATGTTTTCCTTCTCTGTTTAACTGACCACTGTTGACCACTTGGGAGGAGGAGGGTAAGAAGCAGAAGACAAATGGTCTTTTGGGAATAGATCAAGAAATGTTAACAAGCAGGACATTTCATCACATTCACTTGGTCATAGTCACTTCTGGTCAAATTCATGTCATCTCATTCAAATTGCCACATTCACATCATCCCGGATTCATTTGTCACATAGCCGACTTGACCAATTCAGGTCATCACATTCACTTCATCCCAGGAACGTTTTGTCACTCATCAACACATTCAACTCATCCAGAATCATTTTGCCACTTACGATGCTGTGTTTCAGAGGATTTTTATATAGGATGTTTTTGAAAGAGGTGATAGGTCAAAAGAGCAAATTAAATAGTAAAAAGGGTCGTTTCTTTTTAACTTAGCTGATTTTGAATGATTGTCACTTCACGTGAAGCCCCTTCTCACCAACAATTATCTTCAATATGTTTCCCCTGATTCCTGGCAGTAGTCCAGCAGCATAATTTCCAAACTAGCAGACCTCTTTGCAGGATGGCGAGAGGAATTTCATTCCATACCTCCTTCCAAGACCCCTTTTGCAAAGGCCAAAGCCACAAAAGTCCATGGGGGGAGGCGTCAGGTGACTTGACAGAAAAGGGTATTGCACAAATGTCGGTCTCTTCTTCCATTTGTGCCATAAAATTCTATGGTTGAGCGAACTGTGTAGCTGGATGCCTTATCTTGATGAACACAAACTTGTTGCTCTCCTCTCTGTACAACACCGGGATCTCCTCCGTGTAAAGAGGTTTCAAAATTTTCTCCTGGTAGTAATTTGCATTCACCTTAGCATTTTTCTCCACCCGACGATGTTGCAACCATCCTTTTGAGCAGTACCCCGCCACCATCATGAAGACTTTCGGAAAACTTTCACATAATTTGCGCATCCAATCAGTTCGGCCTTTCACATCTGCTGGATGGTAGGAAATCGCAAGAACCTTACCACAATTTTTGAGATAAACCCACGCTTTATCCAACGTGACAACAAACTGCCATTTCTCACCTGCAAGGTAGCCTTCGTAGAGTTTACGAACTTTGGTTTTGCATTCACGGATGTGACGTTCATTAAGAGCATGAACCCTGGCTTTATGGAACTTTACCGTTGACGCAGATGTTCCTGCCTTCTGATCTATGGCCTTCTGTGTCGGAGGGTTTTCCTGTGTTACCATCTCCCTGATCTTTTGAACTGTGTCAGGTGAACGGCTGAGGTGGGGTCTCTTTCGAGGTAGCTTTTCATGGGTGAACTTGTCGGAAATGCCCGAATTACGTATGTCAGCCAGAATGAAGTTAACAGCAGCCTTCGATAACGAAATTCCTTCAGTCTTGTGCTGTTGTACAATGTGTATGGCACTAAATCCCGCTATTGGAAAGCGCTCGTATGTACCCTCTCCAAAAATCATTAATTTCCTAGTCATGCCGTGAATTTTCTGCGCCCATTTCCTGAACAAATATTTATGGAATGCCCACTGATACACCATCTGATTTATATAGGAGGAGTGCTCAAAATCGGCTAAGTTAATTGTATATATTCATTGCAAACTGGAACAATTATAAGAGATGTCAGCATTACTATACTTTAGACACTTTGCTATTAATGCTCACTGCTATTCCATAGATAGGCTCATGTTCTTTGTCTCATTTCTGGGTGGTGATCATATTTTTCTAGGACATATCATATCTAAGGAGGTGCCTATAGATATTTAATAAAACATTAATATTTAATTGCAATAATTATTATCGAATTCATTTAGTATATATTACACATAGTCTATTCTCAATTACCCTTACATGTATGTGGTTTTCTAATATCTCTGAGCGTCAAAAACCTTCTATTTTTAAGCTCGAAAGTTAATATACATCCGCAAAATTTGTGATTTGGTGTCACTGGCTGACTTACCATTGCATGTGAGATTAGAAGATTTGTTATTTTGCATATATATTGTTACATGTTTTGCATTGCAGTACAGTTGAACCTCGATATCTTGAATTTCACGGCAACAGAAAAAAAAATTCGAGATACTCTTAAATCTAGATTTTTAGATCATTAAAGGCACAGTGAGAATACAGAGAACAATAGCAAATACAATGGGACATAGTGTATAAAGAGTTACACCACATACAAGAGGAGTCACTAGTGTCAGAAATGTGCAAACTCTGTGTGCTCAATACTCATGTACGTAACCGAGACTTGCCAATGAGATCAAAAAATTTTTCCTTGAATATATTTGCACGAGAATCATCTAAATCAGTGATTCCCAAAGTGGGGGTTGCGGCAGCCAACCATAGTTGAGTTTTCCAATGTGTTTTTTTTCATAAGGGGCCGTGGAAAATTTTCTGGAGCATCAGGGGGGCCCCGGCTTAAAAAGTTTGGGAACCACTGGTCTAAATTTAATGGAAGTGACGTCAAATTTTTTCGTTTTCATACGAAAAGTTTCTCTTTACGATAAAACTCTTCACTCTGTTTTTAAATGCATTGCATTTCACTGGCACACAAAGTCAAAATTCGACATGCGAGTTTTCCGAGAAAATGTTTCGAGATAACGAGGGAAATTACATTACATTAATAGTGAAAACGTAGGGAAATAAAATTTTTTCGAGATATTGAGGTTCAACTATATTTGGATTATGTTCTTCCTATGTAATTTGTGACAAGTAATTAAAGTAAATGATTACTTCCTATTAAATATGTGATTTTATTTTCTAACCTCTTTAATCGATTACATATTTTGATGGTGAACATTTGTAGAAAAATTGCAATGGATAATATGTAAAGCTAAACAATTAAGTACCCATCTAATTTAACTGCATCACACACATTTTAAATAAGTATCAGTGTTTTTCGGTCACCCGAATTCACTCTCTTAATATTTTAGTGAAGATAGGAAATGCTTCGATGGCACTTCATATATAAAACGAAATAATTTTATTCCTTAATTAATGTATGTCTCTTTTTGTATTACATTTCAAAAAAAAAATATTAAAAGTTTACTTCTTAATCTATTGTTTCATCTGCTTAATTATATATAAAAAAAAATTAATTAAATACAGCCATAGTTTCAAATTAAAGTATGAAAAATGATCTGACAAGCCAGGGCCATCTAGATTACCAATTGTGGACTGAGTATCAAAATAAATGTGGCGAGCTGAATGTGTCGAGTTGACTGGGTGACAAAACGATATTGGGACCAAAACTGACTATGATGAAATCAAGTGTGACATCTAGGAATCCTCTTTAATACTTGAAAAATGGAGAGGGGTGAGCCAATGAATATGTAGTTGGGGGGGGGGGGGGGGAAAAGTGCTATTTTTAGGAAACATGGTTTATGAATGATCCCTTATTGCTTATTATTATTAGTATTATTACGCATTATAAAACTGCTACATTAAAAACATGCATAGCATAATCGCTGAAATAGCCCACTAGCCGAAAAAAAATAATTCTCCAATTAAAAAAATAATACACGCTTAAACTGCGATGGTTTTTAATTGGAGAATTAATGCTTTGATTTAATTGTTAAAAAATTTCCTTTGAAAGTTCCTCTTATTTTTTTTTTCATGGATATTTAGGTTGGAAAATTTTATCGTTGAGAAATTACAATAAAACACATCCCATTATTAAATTGCGGCCCCAATTAATTCTCATGATTTTTTAAGCACGAATCATGGCCTATTTTAAACAATGTTTACATTTTAAAAAAAGTTTTGGCAATATCTTAAAAGTTATTTTAAGTGACGAAATCCGAACTTCCTGTTCATTTCCAGGTCTGTCTTGTATATAAAACTTTAAAGGGTATAGTCTAAACAATTTTATTCAAATTTTAAGAGAGAATTTCGGGAGAAGCATCACCCGAAAATAAATGTTGTGATTACGCTTACGTTGCCGATGTCTGTCTATCACAACCGCATATCGATCGACCAACGCCATGTGCGAATTTGTTGCCTGAAGTTTTGCTGAATCTGAAAAGTATTTATAACGTTAACTGGAAAGATCCATCCAAAAATCTAGTTTCTTCATCAAAGTTGCGACCCAGTTCATAAGCATAATCACGACAGAGGACCAATTGCATTTTGTTTACAGTTACTATGGCAACGACGTAACAGGAAATGACAGAAACAAAGCAGAAGACAATCTCTGCTAGCACGATCCGCTAAGTTATTGAACGGTATTTAATTGTGTGATAATCTGGAAGTAAATTTATTATACTCCTGGATTTCTGTATTTTAATAAACACACGGCAATCATTTACTTTTAGAATACATTTTTATGACAACCAAGCTTTCATTTACTGAGAAGCGATTCATTTTAGGTTATTCGCTGATCAGTAGGGATTGGGTAAAATGTTAAGCGGAATTCTTTAAGTGAACCAATTGCTGTGAAGTATTCGCGACAAGCGAAAAAAAAACTTTGAATTAAAAGTCTTTCTCAAATGCGTTGACTGACAACATGAAATAGGCACGATGCACTATTTTGATTGCGCTCTTTAATTGAAACAAAATTGACAAGTTAACATTTTAATGCATTCTAAAGACTAATTCTACCATTATTACATCATGAAATAAGTGCATTTTATACATCTTTTGTTGATCAAACCAATGTCACTAACTTCAGTAACCCAGTGTGCATTAAAATCTTTATTAAACGAGGCTTTCGTTAATTTTAGGTTAGCAGATAAAAGAAAAGTTTCATCGCTCTTAGATAGCAGAGAAACGATAGCCAAAAAAATCGTTAATTTTTACAAAAATCTTCCAAATTTGATAATACCGAACATTATAAGAAATGCAACTATTGACATCGTGAGACCAAAATTTTACGGTTACCGTGAAGAATACGCGCAAGGGCTCATGAACACCAGCCGGTTCGTAACAAAACCAAAAGTAAGTGGAAAAATAAATAAATTTTCATTTATATAATACAACAAATTTGCTAACTCTTGAGACTCGTTTTATTCTTAAATTTTCTTAATGAAATCAAACACCATACACGATTCATTATTTACCAACTCTATATTACTCTGGGAAGCATATGAATATGACGAAAAGCACAGAGTAAAAAAAAAAAATAAATAAAGAATTTTAGTAGGCCTACATTGTGCTTAAAGTAAAGAATAACATTAATTTAAACACATTTTATTCTCATTAGAAAACGAACGATTAAACAAAATGCGACAAATAGTGAAATGAAGTTTAATTCTAGTAGTCTAAATTGGGAAGATTGCAGTTGATGATGGCCCATCAGAGTATGTGGAAGTACAGTCATCAAAGGGAAATAATCCACACTTGAATTTTACTCTAAGTTTTACCGTTTCAATATTAATTTATTTTTAATAATTTAATATTACATTTAGAGTTAACATTATTATGATTATTAAATTTAAATAATTATAATTAAAAAAGCTATTAAAACAACACATTAACATGAAATGTAATATTAAGTATTAAACTCGTGTGGATTATTTCCTTTGGTTGACTGTACATAGTAAATGACGACTCGCTCTAACAAAGTTTAAAATCGAGGCCTGCTTCTTATGAAGTTGTATTTATATATATAGATTCTGTGATATTAATCCTGCAGAAACAAGGCTACACAAAATTACATCACCCTGCGATAGCCCAATTGGTAGAGGCGTCGGCCATGATAGTCGAGGTTCCTGGTTCGAATTCGGGTCGCAGAATTTTTCCTTCCATTTTTCAATCGAAAAATCATTACCTATGCTTGGAGAGCATCTCCAGTTGTTAATTATAATTATTTACTTGTGAGTTCATCAACTTTCTGATGGTTTGGAGTGGAGAAATTCTCGATCTGCGAGCCAGGTTCCCGTCTCCCATTGGGCTTTCAGCCGTGACAACTTGGTTGTCTTTAAGACACCTTGAGACAGCTTGGCTGTCCGTGGTGTCTGCGATAGCCCAATTGGTAGAGGCGTCGGCCATGATAGTCGAGGTTCCTGGTTCGAATCCGGGTCGCAGAATTTTTCCTTCCATTTTTTAATCGAAAAATCATTATCTATGCTTGGAGAGCATCTCCAGTTGATAATTATAATTATTTAAGGCTACACATGCTTTGGTAACCAAAGGGGGTAAGGAATTTGTTGTGGAGTGTATGTACGAGCAAATTGATTCTTATGTGAATAGATCAATGTGTTGTAAATAGGAACATTGAGTTATATATTTAATCATTTATTCATTTATATGTTTTCCAGGATGTCTCGAGCCTTTAGGGTCAAAATTCTACAGGTGGTAGAGGACTGTACTCTTGAGTATTTTAAGATATAGAACTAATGGTTAGAATTGAAAATTTCAGGTGCCTCAAGATCTCAAACAAGTAACGTGTGTGTGGAATGTTTTTGTAAGCTGCTTTCAAACAATTTTTTTTTTTTTTATTCATAAAGAGTTGATGCCTCAGAGCAACAACTTTAATTTCAGAGCAAGTGTTCAAAGCATGAATTTCATGGGAAAATTGATGGTGCTTCTGCTCAAAGTCTGGAGTGTGAGCAGTTCTTTGTTTAGCACCTTGGCCAGTTCTGTGGCTTGAATGACCCAATCTCTTGTAAGTTTCTGTCCACAGCAAGAAATGTCTTCCAATTTGGATGACACCTGTTGGAAAACTTTTATATGTACAGTTGATCAGCTTTCTTGGCAACACGTTCTGCTGCACAAAACATTAAATCCATGCCTCAAGATCGTGTGATGAGTAATGCTCCATCTTTGACAACAAGGCGTAAACTGTAAACCAAAACAGATGTCGCCATGGAAACATAACTGGTGATTGTATATTGTTTTTGCAAGGCTAGCGGCACCAAATGTTGACGTGTCAGGCAGTTGTTTGCTATAAATACACAAGCAGCTTACAAAAACGTTCCTCACACATATTACTCATTCAAGATCTTGTGGCACCTGAAATATGCATTTCTGACCACTGATTCTTTATCTCTAAATAGTCTTCAGCAATACATAGAATTTTGACCCTAAAGGTTTGAGATACTGAGGTTATATTTTCTTTTTGAATGCACAGGCCCGAAAGCAGTATTTATTTCACTTGCAGGACTAATAAATGATGAGCTTAATACAAATTTTGAAGAAAAATATAAAGAACAGTGTAAAATTGTTTGAAATGCACCAGAAAATTTAATGGTATGAGACCACGCTTTGCACTGTTTCATCCATCGTTTTGTTATTTTTCAAAGATTCACTAAGAGTTTGCAATGGAGAAATGTGTTGCGTGCTCTTTTACACAATCGTTTTGTGGGGTTTCTCCCCCCCCCCCCCCCCTCAAAAAAAAAAAGGAGTCCCATACGTAAAAAGGATATTAATTCCTGTAAATGTGATATTAATCTCTATAAACGTAAGAAAGTTTCTATGTCAGCGAAATCCTTATTATAGACATGAAAACGAATTATTATAAACACTGGCAATAGTTAAATTTTGTTCATGCGCAGTGTATACATACCGCTATCATAAAAAGTTAAATCATTATGGCAGAAACATCACCTCATCAACACTTTGCCAAATTTAAAAATATAAGCATAAGGGAATAATCAAAAAGGTAGGGGAGGAAGTTAACTTAAACAAGATGAAAGGAAATAGAGGTTGCAAATTGCAGGAAATAAAAGCGGTAGAGAAGGAGGAAGAAAATAAGGAAGGGGAAAAAGCTCTTTTTGCAGTTAGAGCTTTGCAAAACGGCTCCCATAAAGCAACATGTAACGCTTTCTCCACTGCAAACTCTTAGTGAATCCAGGTATAGGTAACTCAGTGTTATCCCCATCCTCTTCTGAAGAGGTGACCATCTGATATAATAAAAACCATTAAATTTCATAATATTGTAAGCCTGTAATGTTTAGTTCATTTTAATTTTTGTCCATCTGCTATTGCTTTTTTCCACCAACTGTTAAAATTTTCTGGGGAGAGCACTTTAATTTTTTCATGCCATTTTTTTGGCAGTAGCAGGGATAAGGTCTTGGAAAATGTGCTACCCATTATGCATCTAATCACAAGATAAGTGCTTTATTGAAGGACGGCCTTCCTCGTGCTTTATTTTTTTGGGGCCTCCTGAAAAAGGGTGACCTGCACAATGCAAATACGCACACAAATTGTCAAGTTTCAAGTGTTACTGTTGTGGAACCACAATAGGTAGCTTCCTGAAAAACTACAATCTAGAACAACTTTTTTTTTTAATTGCTGTACATGAAGGTAGCAGTGCCAAGTTTTAAAAGCTTTGTTTTTTTGTTGCTACCTCACAAAATGGCCAAAATAATCCATCGTGTCAATTTTTGGGTCAGATTTTTGATACTTATAACTTTTAAACTAAACCTTCTAGAAACTTATAACTTTGGTGGTCTAACTAAACCCATTACTAGTAACTAAACCCATTAAAGGGCAACTGACATCAAAATTTTCGATACTATAAGATTAAGTAATTAATTAAATAAAACTGCAAAATTGTATAATACTTAATTTAATTTCGAAAATTTTTATTATTTATTTAATAAAATGAACAAATACTCGCTATTTACTGAACACTGCGAGAAACATTCTTCAGATAGGGGGAAAGTCGATGATGTCATACGAGCGAAAGGAGTTTCCAGTCCTGTAGTCATTACCGCTAAAGTCTCATTCATTCAACGGAGGTCAATTCGAGATCAACTTGAAAGAAGTTCTCGAGAAAAAGGTTTCAGCCTTGCAATCTTTATGATCCCTTTCTTGTCAACTAAATATTTTCCCAAAACGGAGTAACATGGAATTCTGTGAGAGCGCGTGCAGTATCAACGGCAACCATAGAGATTCAACCAGACCCATTTTCAAGACAACTCAATAGGACGTATCGCAATTTTTTCTCCTTCCCGTGGGCAGTGTCTCTCTTCGTACTAAATCCAAATACAGTTTTTTTTTTTCTACGTTCAGAAGGTGGAGGGAATGGATGAAACTTGACGTTTTATCCGTGGATACATGACTAAGTTTTTCTTTTTTCTAGAATCTGAATTATATCTATGAGTTAGACAATAATAATTAGGCATATTTCAAATGTAATAGCAGAACAGCATGTGCTACTCCTCCATTTTGAAATTCTGCCCACAATTACGTCATTAACTGCACACGACGCATGTGCTGCACATGAGCCGTATGCTCTGAGGAGTGGGTTAGACAGGGAAGCCACATATCGCGATACCTCCTATTGTTG
>JAHWFO010031028.1:1931404-1949488 GCA_023313115.1 Rhysida immarginata | reverse complement strand
ACAAAGATCTGATTAGTTGGGAACAACTTGACCACCTGCTTTACAGTCCGGACCTCGCGTCCAGTGGGTACCACCTGTTCCGGCAGCTAAAGGAGATCATCGGCAGCCTGCATTTCAGCGACGATGAACAAGTGAAAACTACGCGACTTTCTACACCGACGCAGCTTCTATGAAGTGATCATGCGGAAGTACATTGAGCGCTATGACAAGTGTTTAAATAAACTTGGAAACTATGCGGAAAATAGTTAAAGATACATAGGATCTGGTAAAGAAAAAAATTTTGAAAATATATATAGTAGTTTTGTTTTTATTGTAAAACGGACCTTACTTTACGAATAACCCTCGTTCTTTAATTATTAGTATTAAAGTACTAATTGTTAGCATTTTTTGGTATTTTTTTCCCTGTTGCATTTGATATTTTCTGGAAAAATAATCTGGTCTCGCTGTCTTTGCTTTGCATTGGGAGAAGGAAAATTCTGGAACGACTATTATGTTTTTTCAGCCAAGGAAGGAATACGTTTGTTATGATTTGGTTTGAACTGATCAGTACCAGGGTTTTTGTACATCTTTTCAGGGACAAATTTTGTATGCTCATTTACAATCACCAATAGCAGTCCTGTGCCTGACAAATGAAGTGACATCATTGTCTTTCTCCCAATACAGGGCTTACCTGTTTGGTAGCCCCTCCTCTTGGAGCACAATTTTGGATAATATCCAAGGCGTCAATGCCCATCCTTTCAATCTCACAACCAAAGATTTTTTTTCCTTACATTTTTACCCATCTTGAAAAAAAATGAACTCGGTTCTTAAATTTTACTCGTTTTTGATGATTTTACTATTCCATTCCTTTACATTTTGGAATTGACTTGGAAATAGAAAATAATTAAATTACTAAAATGTTATTACTTCTTCAATAACTAAATAACTTCGAAGCACCTCTGGAAGTCATTTTCTGTTAGTGTGTTCAAGACGACGGTTGTTACCTCTTGGATGTCCTCCACCGTGTCAAACCTTCGTCCCTTAGAGTCGCATCTTCATTTAGGAAACAAAAAAAAAGTCACACGGCGCTAAATCAGAGGACTACGGAGAGTGGGGAATGGCAGTAAAGTTCGTAGAGCCCAAAATTCGCGCATAATCAGAGACGTGTGAGTTGGTGCATTGTCGTGATGCAATGACTTGTCAGGCTATTTCTGAGAACGTGTTCGGCGAATTCGATTTCGCAGACGCCTTAGATCGAATTCTCCATTCATCGGAGATTGCACGCCAAACTCCGACTTTCTCTAGTCAACTAAACTTCCCAACGATCATGCTTAGTTTGACGATAAAGACGAGCCATTGGGTGAATTTTCATGCGAATTAATAATGAAAGAAATGTATTACTTTTAAAGTAGTGTGCAAATTAATGTGAACAAGAGGGAATCTTCATATAATTTGATTTCCTGAGTTTTGCAGGCCTGATTTACAGCTGATATACAGGGTTTACCGGAACGTCATTTACAAACTTGGCGGGGAGATATTATGGATGATTCTAAGCAAAAACGTTCATATGAACGTGGGTCCGAATTTGAACGATAACCGAGATATGAACAGAAATAAAAATACTGCCACCAAGATCAACAAGTTAATAACTCAGGTTCTCTAACGCCTAAGATAATGAAATTTGGGGGAATAGCAGGGTGCATAAAACTTTGTATACCGTTAAAATTTACTTTATGATTCCATTGCCGCTGCGGACGCTTCTTTAGGAGTCTGTTTTGACCACTGGATGATGCAATAGCGGGGCGGCTAGTGAATGTGCGACCATGGAGAGTGTCTTTCATCGTTGGAAACCGCCAAAAGTCGCTAGGAGCCATGTCAGGTGAGTCGGGAGCATGAGAAATCGCTTCAAAGTTGTTATCACGAAGAAACTGCAGCGTCGCATTTTCATGCAGGATTGTGTGCACCCACGAACGCACATTAGACACATCCATGACACCATCACCACATGTTTCACTCAACTGGCGATGAATTTCAATCGGTGTCACACCACGCAAATGGAGAAAACGAATGATTACACACCGTTCTTGTAAGGAAAACGTCGCTATTTTAAGTATCAAAAAAAGTTCAACTCTCGCCGCTGCCGCTAACGTTCTGTTTGCCGTACAGTGCTGCCATTTCTGTCACGCATTCACAACGAGTGCGCGCGTATTTTAAAACAAACCGCATGTTTCTATCTGTTTCCAGTCCTGAGAGAAAAAATCGGAGGTGTTATAGCTTGAATCGTATCAACAGGAGCGGTTTTTAGGAAAAGTGAAATACAGCTCTGCATTAGGAGCTCCTAATCCAGAGCTTTAATGTGAAATTGATGGAGGCCTTACAGAAAAGACAACATAGAATTCCGACCGGTTTCGATATTCCTGGTTTTGTCAACGATATCAGTCGAATCTTCCATTACGTCTTTAATACTAACTAGGGAACCTCACGGAGTGATATTAAAATAAAAGACTGGGATAGTAACTCTCCCGATCTCAACTTATCCGGGAACCTTAAAGAGTGATAATACAGTGATTATTCCGAACCTAACCTAATATAGGTAACACCTATATCCAATAATATATCGATTAAAAATAAAAATCCCGTGCCAAGGTTCATATTCAAAGATTTTATAGGCACATTAAATATCCGTATACAGGGTATAGAGGAAATTCCCGAAACAGTCGAATAGTTTTAGAACAAAAGGTGCTAGAGCCATAAAATTCAGGTCTGTCTATAGGGAAATGGCCGTGCCCATTCGAATAAAAGTATTTCCAGCCCCCCTAGTGTAAACGCTGAGAAGTTAGGAAAACTAACTTTTGAACCATGACAGATAGAGAAAAAGTTCTAATTACAAACTTGTAGAGCATCACCGACTCAGCAGAAATCTACTCTTTGCATAAAGAAAACAAAAGCATAAAACTCGTAAAACGGGGGGGGGGGGGGGGAGATCCATGTATTGAACACCTTCTGGATATCGTACGTTGGAATAGTCACGTGTAGAACAACAAACGTACGAAATTGCTCCTATTTAATACTTGCCAAGATAGAAGACGGAATAAAATTAAACAAAACACTTATTAAATTATATTTCAAGACGCTCGAAACAAAGGGAGAAAAGGATGTCGAGGTAAGTATTCAGTCAGCACTCGCGATGACGCATAGCTACACAACTCAAACCGGAATCGGCCTCGGTGGCTCAGTGATTGCGTGATCGCCTCCGATGCCCGAGTACGCGGGTTCGATCCTGGCCGAGGACGACGAGGATTTTTCAGGGGGAAATCCTGAGATCACGCACTTCCTCCGGAAAGGAAGTAAAGCCATTGGTCTAGTCCGTGTAGTCGTTTGCCAGCTGCACGTTAAAGAGCCCTTGCGAGGCAAATTTTGCGGCTCCTATAACGCCGTCCTGATATGACCATAGAAGTTGAAAGGGACGTTAATACCAACCAAACCAAGCCAATCAAACCCAGAATAGACGAGAAGTGCCAGGGAGGGGATGGGGGGCGCGAAGCAGTAAGCAAAGTAAGCCAGCAGGGGGCGCATTGTAGGATGGGGCGACAACCAAGGTTGAAAGGGCGCATATTTTATCATACACTGAGCTGCCACTTTATTAGGTACACCTGTCTAGTAGCGTGTTGAACCGCCAGTAGCCCTCAAATCCGCCTGAATTCGTTTGGGCATGGATTCAACGAAATGCTGAAAACGTTCAACAAAAATGCAGACAAGAGAACTTCACGCAATTTCCGGAGATTCAATGGAGGTGTAGGCAAAGAGCGAACGGTCCTTTCCAGCTCATCCCAAAGATGTTCAATGGGGTTGCGATCTGAGGACTGAGCCGGGCACTGCATCTAGGAGAACTAACTCACTGTTATGTTACTGGAACCAATCCACATTGATTCTGGAAGGAGCGGTCTGCGTGCGGATAAACTGTGAGCATAAAGGGGTGAATTTAATCTATAACAATGGGCGAAGTCAAAAATGTTTACACCGAGTCGAGTTAACAATCGTTGCAATAATCACTGCTTCACCAACCTAACTCTTGGTTAACATTTTTGACATCACCCAAAGTTTATGTACGCTTTGACGTTCAAACGACCTTCTACAGACATTAGAGGACCCAATTCATGCCAAGAAAACAGTCCGCCTTTACCACCTTGCAAAGTCCACACAAGACTTAGGGGTCCATGGCTTCATGTTTCTTTTCGCCATATTCTAAGCCTTCCATCAACAGGATGCAGCAGGAACCGGCAATTCGTCTGACCAGGCAACCTTTTTCCAATCCTCAATGCCCCAATTCTTGTGCTGCTGTGCCCACAGGAGGCGCGCTATCTTGTTCTTCTCTACCATGGTCTTCGGCTTTGGTATATCTTCAGTTACTACGCGGGTAAAATATTATAAACTATTCCTCTAAATTAATAGGCTCCTATGCTTCTTAAAATATTATTGACCGACCACTTACTAAGGGTGGTGACCTATGTAACGTTTCTGTTTTTTTGCTTTCTATTTCTGAAATGTATTTAAAAAGTCATGATTCGATAAGATATTTTGAAATTTTGAAAAAAAAGAAAACATCTTTAAATGTTTTTAGCCAGGAACGCTGCACGCATATTACAAAGACCATTCTTTTAGCACTTTTCAAAGTACTCTTGCTCGGCTTCTATACAAAGCTTCATCCTCCTGAATCAGTCGGACATGCATTTTTTTCCAGTCCTGAGTAGTGAGCTCCAAAATGTAGTCGTTTACGCTGCTAGGACGCCATCGTCACTGTCGAAATGGAGCCCCGTGAGCTTCCGCTTTGTTCGGGGGATGGGGAAGGAAGACAAAAAGAAGTCGCAAGGTGCAAAGTCTGCAGAATAGCGGGGATGCGTCAACATATTAACCCAATTTTCACAAAAAAACTTAACAAACTTCTGGGGCGTTGTCATGATGCCATAACAAACCTTCTGTTCCGGTCTCCGGACGCTTCTCCTTCCATTTTTCTAAGAACTTTTGGCACGCTGGATGTCACATATCACTCTGTTGTAACCGTCGTTTGGTTTTCAAGCATAACAACATAAGAAAGTTGCCATCACCTTCCCCCAGGTGAATACCCTTCATCATGTGGGACACCCCCAGGAGCATAAAGTAAAAAGGCAGAAAAAAATACGCCCTGGTTTCTGCTCTCTAGTTTTCTGCTAGTGGGAGCCACGCTTTAGAAGGTTCCTTAAACTCTGCATTGACGTATTTTTCATGAAAATTGATTAAGCTTTTTTAGAGAAATTGATTTTTTTTTCTAAAAAGGAAGAAATGGCTAAAGCATTCAAACCAGCGAACCAAAGAGAATAAATTCGACATGAATGGACTCCGCTCACAGAGACGAATAATTTTTGTAAAAACATTGTTTGCCTCTAATGAGTCAATTTTGAATTATAAAGGTCTTTATAAACCCTCAACCCCCCCCCAACACGCAATTTTTTTTTTCATTTTCTTTTCATTTCAAATGGGAGGCCTGTGTGAATATACCATTCCACCGTTATCAATTTATTTAGCTAAGTATGTACAGCTAAGTACGTACAGGTAGTATTATTTTTACGTATGTTTTTCTAAAGTTAATGTGGATCTTTGAATCTCTCAGTTGAGATATTTCCCCCTCGTATATTAATGAGCAATTGTTTAGCGTATCTATTTTACATGTCCGCTTGCGTTTATTTGGCAGCATGTTTTCGTTGAAGAAAAATTAAACTGCTTTCGATGATCGTGTCAAACAATTCGCCCTAGAAGACAATTCTAAACCTTCTAACCTAAATTCCGAACTCCAGATATCAGCGACTCCAGCTCCTTTTGAAAGATTTCTGATAACTTTCTGATTACTTTTTGGGTAAAACCGGTGTTCGTAATTAAAGCCGGTCCTAGTCTTGATGCTCTTTCTCTTTTGTTTAAAAAAAAAATGAAAAAAAAAACACTATTACGAAAAGTTTACTTCGAATTCATTGACTGAACTTTGCACCTCTGACTCCTACGATATGAAAAGTTTAACACATATTCCTATCTTGATTTGTTTTTAATTAATACAAACTTAACAGGTGTAAACAATTATTAAAAACAAAACAAAAAAAAAAAACCAGTGGCGCGCTGTGTGTTTTAAGTACAGCCTGGTTAGAAATTTGCTAAGTACTACAGTATATGGTGAGATTGTTAAACTTTAAACACATTTGTTATAAATCATTAAAGGATTATATCTGGAACACGTCATAGTTTTTTTTGCTATTATAACAATAAATCATTCTCGAAATAAATCAACCAAGTAGGAAAAAAATAACCGTCATTTACTTTAAAGCGTCAATCGCGACCAGCACCTTTATTGTTGCTGGGGTTATTTGTTGGTGCTAGGGTTATTTGTTTTTATTATATAATTTCTTTTTTTTCTTTTTTATCCTTGTGCTGCAACGGTAAAAACGACTGCACACTGACGTTTGTTTATCAACGTTGCCATTCAATTGAAGAATTTCTTCGCCGAAGTAATAAATATTTCACTGGCACGTTTTGAATAGAATCATTGTCCGTAGATAGATAAATCACCACTATCATAATACAATCAATTTATATATAATGATAAGATATTCATTCTTGAATTAAATAATAAAAATGCTTTCCAAGTGTAGTTGCATTTCATAGCAGTCGTTGAGAATCTGCCATATGAAAAATAATACTGTAGTAATTTTTGAGGAAAAAGAAAAACTGTTTATTAATCTGAAAAAGTATCTTATTAAGCATTATTACAATAGGAATGGGAGTTATACAGCGTAAGCTTTTAAAAATTTATATATACAGCGAAAAAAATAAATATAAATAAAAACCAGTTGAGAATGCGTGGTACAGCATTGCCAGAACGAAATCGCGAAATTGGTAGTTCCGTCACCAATTTTTTTTCGAATTTTTTGATTTTGACCTCAGATTCGATTATAGTAGTGGTTTCTCAACCTTTTCCCAATCGTGTACCACCAAAACAAATTTTTTAACTACGGCATACCACTCAAATAAAACAACTAACAAATCATCGCCAACGATCCTTTCCAAGTACCACAGTGGTACGCGACCACATGTTGAGAACCGCTGGATTAGAGTGTCAAAAAGTAAGTAAAAGTTATAATAGGCCAAAATGGTGCTTAAAGTTAATTCATATTCGTCGCTATAATGAGTGCCTGAACACTGATCCTTTACGCTACTAAAAAAAAAAAATCTATGCAGCTGCAGTGCGATAGGTGACTCATACAAATCGTGTTTTGACATGTTGAATTTTTGTTTGCATTTTAAACAGTGACATCTGTCTGTAAAGTTAATCATTTGGGTCCTTCGGCATCGTTGAAAATAAAATTTTGCACATGGCAGGTTTGCGTTTTCAAAGACGATATGCTAGATGAGATTCGGAAACCATAATTCTCCCGGTAAGCATGTTGGGTGAACTACGAGCGCTTCATAAAATATTAATAAATCATATGAACTATATTCAT
Organism: Rhysida immarginata; assembly: GCA_023313115.1. Classification (NCBI taxonomy): domain Eukaryota; kingdom Metazoa; phylum Arthropoda; class Chilopoda; order Scolopendromorpha; family Scolopendridae; genus Rhysida; species Rhysida immarginata. Next base: position 1,941,986 of record JAHWFO010031028.1, on the reverse strand, counting down.
AGCCTTGAGGGCTGCTTCATTCTCCCCTGACAATAATATATTACTCCTGTTTCATTGATCGCAATACGTTTACCACTCTGTTTACCACTGAACACGCCATGTTTACCATTCTCCCAATCCCGGACTTGAGAGTACGCTTTCCACATAACGTTTACGCTTCTTGTTCTATGAATGAAATTGATATGACTAGTTCTTATTTACATGGATGAAATTTAGAGAAGGATGTCTCCTTTTCCGGTAAAATTTTTCAAAAGAGCCAGCTCCTGAGACAGACACCAAGTTAGCTGTGAGCGAAGACATCTTTCGGGATCACAACTGTTGTTATTAAATGTCTCTGCTTGAGTTTTGCTAAGTATTATCGTATATGCTAACTTTATGGGAATTCATAATTCAAAGTTTATCATTTTGTTCACAATAAAGATTGGTTAGAATCACTTTAAAAGAGCAGGCAACGAATAAATTGGTAGAATTAAAAACAAATTTAAAAAAACAAACAATGAAATCAAATCTGTCCTTTAAAAATCTTTTTTGTTTACGACGATGGTTTACTTCTGATAAAACATATTTTAAGAAAGCCACACTTTTTTTCTTATAGAGAAAGTCTCAAACCTTTAGGATCAAATTCTACAGATGGTAGAGGACTGAGTATTTTGAGATAGGAAACCAATGGTCAGAAATGTATATCTTAGTCCCACAAGATCTTGCCGTCGGCGACAAGATGTGACTGGCAACATGACTGTGCACCTGATCAGTTTTTCCTTCCATTCTCGGTGATTTAATTTTTCTCTCTCCCGAAATACAGTGTAAAATACTCTCTTTCATCACACATTTATGTTTGTTGTCCAATACTGTTTGTGCGGGATTTTTTTTATTGCTTATCGCTTTCCTTCGTGTCTTTTTTGTTGTTGTTTTTCTTTCAGGGTAGTTTTACTATAGTGGCTAAAATGAATGTGGCTACTATAGTGGCTATAATCGAAAAGAAAATTCATTTTAGTCATTATAGTTTTACTTCGATGTTGATGTCCGTGGACAATAGATTCCCTAATCGCCATTACTGGTTACTTAATTTACTGAGGCCAATCCTTTATCTGTGTTTATTTTCGGCCTCTCCCCGAAAACTGAATTTTATAACAAATACAGATTCAAAAATATAATAAAAAAATTTTGACTTGTTTTAACGTCTTCAATGCAAAGGTTACATACGATAACATGATGCTTTATCGTTTAAGTAGGAATTACGATAGTTGGTTTCTTATCTCACTATCTGACATCTTTAAACAAAATCTCATTTGTCTTAGATGCCAAAATTGCGCTTTTTTTCATTTCATATTCCGGAATTTCACCTATCAAATACATCAAAAGCGGTTCTACCTAGAACACATTCCTTCTTTAGGAAACCGATAAGAGACTTTGCGCAATTAGCCTTGTGTCTGTATATATATATTGTATTAGATGGGGTCATCTTCCTCAGCTTTCGTTAATCCCATTCGAGACCTGCGCACCAGAGCACTCGTCCGATATGAAACTCTTGGTCGCTTTCGTCTTGACTTCTATTTCATTGGGTAAGCTATTTTTCTCATCTAGTAAACACAGTTTTGTAGGTTGGTGATGAAACTGATTAATAAGTCATTTCGTTTGCTCTTTTTGCAAAAGTCTTGGGTTCCCAGTGCGGCATAAGGAATAGAGCCCCTGACGATGATGATTTTGATAGAATCGTTGGCGGAGAAGCCGCTGAACACGGAGAATTTCCTTGGCAGGTAAGATTCAACAGCAACCCGTTCGAATAGATGATTTAAACAGAAACTAGGCACTGTTGTAGCAATAACAAAATACAGGGTGATTCAAAAGTTACTGGAAGCATGTACAGAGAGGGTGGTAGTAGCAAAATAGTGCTGACAACGGAACAGCGTGTGTTCCTACTGGAGAATGTGTTCCGAAATACACAGAGGAGGTTCGGCAGCTGTTACAAGGGACGTTCCCTGGTGTGCCTCTGAGTGGATGCCACCTCCGACCAGCCACTGCATAGTATAGCTTTTGAATCACCCTGTGTATTATTAAGATAAAAAGCAATTTTTAAATTATCACAAAAAGTTATTTTCTAGTTCTTTTAGAAAGGTGGCAATACAAAGTAACACCATCTTTTGTGTGGCTTCCGGAATTGTTATATGAGCACGATTATCTATTATATTGAATGCAACTGGAAACCAAAAGAATTTCTTATAGAAAAATATATATTTCAAAGCTTGCATTCCTATTACATATTCTTAAATATTAAAGGGCCTTTGATACTTTATCGTTTATCCTAAGCGAAAACAAATCGGAATTCAGATTAGAGTAATTAAGACTGCATTTTAAAATTAAACGAATATACACATACCGGTCAAAGAATAAGAACATTTTGAATCAAGAATTCAGAAGAAAGACAAATATTGACAACGGAAATGTGAGATGATGACATGTTGAAATAGAAATGCAACACGTAAAATATGGGTACATGAAATATATGAATATTGTATTTGATCAAATGGTGCCCTTATGCTATATTTTTATTCTGGAGTTCTAGCCATAAATCCAACTATTTCCTGTATAATCGTTTAGGATATTGTATTTTATAATGGTTCTTCCTTTTGTCAGTACATATTGTACAGACCCAAAAATAAACAAGAAGCAATCGAACCCTTAATTGGTCTATGGATGCTGTTTTTCATTTACGGCCAAAAGAAAGAAAACAATAAAATTAATTTAAAGAAAATTTTCGCTTTTAAAAGATGATCCAAAAAACATTACTCGTTCTCACATTGAACATATTAACCAAAAGCATTTCGACTGGAAAGCATTTAAATTTTTTAAAGAAAGGAGTTTTAAAAGTTCCTTTCAGTTCGAGAAGTACTTCCCAAATTCAGAAGTCCTTTTCATTGAATATTAACACGTTTATCTTTGTCTCATTTGCTGCAGATCTCGTTACAAGCAGAATCATGGTATGGAGCTTACCACTACTGCGGAGGCTCAATTCTCGACGAATATTGGGTGGTAACGGCTGCTCATTGTGTTGATGGGTAAAGGGCCTTGAATTCATTTAGCATAACAATAAGATAATTAACACTTCAATTTTTCAATTATAAAAATGCTTTCTTTCTCTCATATATTCTGGATTTAGGTTTAGTCCATCGGAATTGAGTGTTCTTGCAGGTGAACATAACTTCCGAAAAACAGAAGGAACAGAACAGTTGATTCCAGTGGAGGACGTTATAGCGCACCAAGACTATGATTAGTAAGTAAAAAAAATAGAAGCTATTAATTAATCAACGTTACATCTAAGTAAAAGGCGTCATATTTAACTTACGAATACATCCATTTAACTTCTACGTGAAGTTGCCACAAAGGCTATGCCCACACAGGCGGTTTTTGCCACAGAAATTGTGCGGGGAAAAAAACCACAAAAAATGAAACTCGTTAATTAGTGCCTGACTAAAGTTGTGCCAATAAAAAGTCCTCAATGAAGACTATGAGCATTCTAAGTTCTAACTATAACGGAGGAAATAGTAATTAGGTGACTGGGGTTCAACAAAGAGTAAAACGTTCTTTTCCAAAATTCAAGACTATGTTTTCAATATGCATGTTTTAAAAGCCGTTATCTCGAAAAACGACCGACTTTTGTATCAGCTCTTCAATTTTGCTTTTTTAGGGATTTAAGACATTGTAATTTTTGTCAAATTGTAACTGCCTTCAAAGGCCAAATTGAATTTTTTGTCAAAAATACAAATTCATTAGATACCCATTGTGTAAAAGTGACTTGTCTACCAGTATTGTAAAGATTTTGAAGAATATTTTAAATAATTTTGTATCAGAAATTACCAGAAAAATCGATGTGCGGGATTACATTTTTTTGCATATTGAGTCCGCTTCCTTTTTGTTTTACTCGTGACGTGAGTAGCAGTTGACTTAAGAACCCCCAAGGTGAGTAGCAGTGTCTTATACAGAATGCTTGTTTATATGGCATTCTATTATCATCCCAATTGGAAGTTAATGCTGCTGAATCTTGCATTACGGATGTAATCCAATTACGTGGTATTTGGCGACATTTGCTTATTAACAGAGATAATAGCATAAATCTGAATTAATTGATAGTCCTAAGTTACTTGATGCGATTCTTAAAGTAAACTTTTTTTTTATTTCGTTTCATTTCTTACCTTATATAAACGTGGTTCTTTTTAATTTATTTTCGCAGTTATTATTTGAGGAATGACATAGCTCTGCTGAAGTTATCTTCCCCACTGGACCTGAGTACGAAATATGTCGGCCCCATCTGTCTCCCGTCCAACCAACAGGAGTTCACTGGCCTCTGCGTCGTCACTGGTTGGGGTTCCGTCAGGGAAGGTAAATTGAAGTTATTCGATAGAGTTAACATCTCTTCAGTTTCCATTGTAGTGGAGTATTTCTAAGAGAGTACGTTTTAATCTTCAATGGCGACATTCATCTATGTTTCTAATGTCCAAAGAAAAATTAACTTGTAAAGGAAAACATTATCCTATCCTAAAGTTGGTATACATATAATTCTGCTCCTTTATATATTAAAAATATTTCCCTTAAAGGAAATTGGCGGAGAGTTATAAAAAAATGGGTTTTTTTCAAATAATGATTTTGATTCTTTTTTCCTTTTCCATCATAATTTTATATTATTATTTTTTAATCCTCCTTTTAGATTTAGTTTTTAGTTTTAGTTTTAGTTTTAGTGTAAACCCTACGAGCTTAGGCTCAGTGGTTTCATTTTATTGTATTAACTGAATAACTGAACTGAATATTTTAGGTACATTCAAGCGCACTTACTCTCCATGCTTTAAATGTGCTTCTTGTGAAGAGAATTAGATCTGTATTTATATGTTGCTGCTTTTTTTTCTTGGCTAAGGTGGGAATTCGCCGAACATTTTGCAGAAGGTATCTGTGCCTATGATGACGGACGAAGAATGTTCCGAGACTACCGACATTGTGGGAAGCATGGTGTGCGCTGGCTACCCTGAAGGAGGCAAGGACGCGTGCCAGGTGAGACACAGACCCTGTCTTCCAACCAATAAGCCTACCTATGGCAAACAAGCCGCATATTCTCGTTTATAAAAAATCCTTTTCTTTCTCTAGGGTGACTCTGGTGGACCTTTGGCTTGTCCCAATGGTGACGGCAGTTACGCTCTGGCCGGTATAGTATCGTGGGGAAACGGCTGTGCTCGACCACAAAACCCCGGCGTCTACACTCAAGTGTCTCACTTTATAGACTGGATTAAGAAGAATAAATATTGAAGAACCCGATAGAACGGGCTCATCAATAATTTTTTTTAAATAAAATACCAATGCATATCATTTCGGTCTTCCTATTTCAGTATGACGTTTTTAAATATTGTAATGAGAAAATGTTTTCTTGCATTTACTGATTTTATACGAGTATGCATTTTTATATTCGTTTACAGAGTTGAAAAATATACTTGATTTCTTCAAATTTTGTTATCCTTTAGGAAACTCGTCTGCTTTGAACTATTTGAAAATACGCTTAAAATAAATGCCTTTTTCTAAATGTTAAATTTCTTCCCCGTCCATTGGAACAATTTACTGAGTCTTTCGGGCTTGTACGTTGATGATGTACCCCTATATTATCGCACAATACATATATTACTTTAAATAATAATCTATATCAAGAAATATTTATAAACGATTTAAATATTTTAGACGAATTTTATCGATATGAAGTAGAAAATAAAAACTAAAAATATACAAATGGAATTTGCGCTCGATTTTCTTTCATGCAATTTTTACAAATTTATGAAGATCACAAACACTTAACAATGCTTTATAATATCGTCTAGCAAGAGGGCAAACTCACTTAACAATACTTTATAATATCGTCTAAAAAGAGGGCCAACTCACTTAAACTCATTCAGAAGAACAGAACAACACTCTCCATCCAGAAGGAATCTTTCTTTTTTTTCTATTCGTCTAAAGTTGAACTATCTAAAAATAAAACAAACCAACTCTTTTAAAAGGAGAGTTTATCCCATAAACCTTCATTCTCATAAATACTTTTATTTGAACAGTGACGGATTTCCTTCATTAATCCTTCAAGTGACCGCCAGAATCATCACTTATACCATTTAGCAAACTCTCCGCAATGGACAGTCTCAAAGCAGTCTAATGAATCTGTTGAGACAATAGTTACAAGAGGGCGGAGGAGGCGATCCGCCCTGGGAAGCACTTTTTAAGGGGCAGCATTTTCAATACATTTTACTATAGTGACAGTAGAAAGATACAAGACACATGACAATTTAAATTCCCACGAAAACACTGCGTACAGTCGTAAATTTCAAACAACGGTAAGGATTATGGACGATGGCTAACAAACTTAAAACAAAAACATAATACAGGGTCCTAGATAAGCAATAAGATATATTTTTAAATACTCTACCTTATTGCTTATCCAGGACTCTGTGTTATGTTTACGTTTTTGTTCTTAGCAATGGATATGATGCTCATCGACTTCGTCTTGATTACATTCATGACTGTTTAAGCGTTAATTATTCTTAATTAATAATAGCATCGGTATTTCTAATGCATTTACTTCTTTAGAAAAGGAAATAACTCACATAAAATTGAAGTGATACATTAAGAAATCTGTATAATAACTGACAAACTAAGAAATAGAAAACAATAAAATCGTGGAGACTCATTAACACCGTCTCATTAACCAGAAAAAGGGAAGAAGACGACCCACCACATGTCCCAAGAGTTTTTTTATTCTTCCACGAATGCACGTTTCAATTAAGCAGTCATTATTCGCCATTTTTTGGACTTCGGAAATAGATACGGTATCCTAATTTTTTTCACTCTTTCTCTGTATTGCCACTTGGACGATTTTCGCCCGGACAGTCCAATTTTCATCCAAATCCAGAATTTTTACTGTAAATGCATTTTATTAAAAATTTGTATTTCATTTTAGAGATTTCCGTCATGAAATGGAGAGGTCTCTGTATTGTCCTTTTCGATGAAGTTGATTGTGGTCTTTTCCTGTTATGTACTGCAAGGTCTCCAGCAACTTCTTAAAGATTTCAGTTTAGCAATGATACAAGTTTGAAAACGCGACCGAGCGTTAGCAAAATTGTGAGCGTTTGACAATCATATTCTTTTTAGTCACGCGACCGAGTTTTCATCATTGACTAGGCAGTAGTAACACTGCTGTATATCGATTTTACTTTGTTGTTTTGGTATGCTTAATCTGTATTTATTGTTTTGTGTTATTTAATTTGGAATTAATTAATTTTAATATAAAATTCTTGCTTTACTCTAAAGTTAGTACTTCTCAAAATCTAATTTAAATACATCAATGTAGAGCACTTACGTTTGCTTAAGTATGATGGCAATACGCATGTCTAATAGCTAGAATTGTACTGAAAATTCCAGCATAAACTGATTTTGAACGTATCTGTTGACGATTTTTACGCAATAAAAATTATTGAAATGTTTCCTTTAAATGCCTCAATTGTATGCGTTTTCGTCGACGAGAAATAATGTAAAATGTTCGTTATATTAGCGGCTCTACAGTCTATGAAAATCATTTAGACACTTCTTATGAAGTCTAATTAATCGTACGGTTATTTGGAGCATAAATACCAGATAAAAGAAGTTGAAGAGGCACGGCGTTAAGAAGGAGCCCCGATTTCCCTCGTACTCGATCACCCGGGAGGCTACCAACACTTTTCCTGCTATAATAGAGGGACTCCGATACACCTGGAACGAGAAAGAACTTTTCTGTAGGAAATTCTCATCTTTTAAATTTTTAATTCATTCGTAGGAAGGAAAAACAATTTCTGACACTGAATTTGCTAAACGGAATATATCGAAAAACTTTAATATTCAATGTAAAGCCATTCTAACAAGGAAGTTTTATCAAAATGAAAAAGTCATTAACAACCACGCCCCTATTTTCCGAAATCTACGAATCAAGTGATTCACGGCAAAAGATAAGAAGATACGACGTTCGTCGAAGGAAATTTTAATGCTTCAATGGACACTGAGCAGCAGAATTAAACTTCTGGTGATCATTTTAATTTTAATTTCTTAAGGTTTGTTGCAAAAGTTTGTAGAGCCGGATTTTATTGCTGTAAAGTCACAACTATTTAGTCTAGAAAAACAAACTTTCAAGTAAATAAGTATTATTAAGTTTTTACATGCCCATCACTAAGCAAAATACATATATAAACAATCGACGTTTAACAAATAAGTCTGTAGCAAAAATATGGAGAATATGTGTCTGACGTGGTGTCAGTCTTTCTAACTTTGAATTTGCTTTCCATCCATTATAATGGTTTTGAACACTCACTGATTCATTGTTCTTATTAAATGCTGCAACACTCCAGGATCCAAGTTATACCAGCAAGATATGAGCTTGCTGTGTGTGTGTTGGTAGTCACCCGAATTTTGATACCCCAAAATAAACGCAAAACTTATTGTTCCGTTATATCCAAACGAGCCCCTTACCATGACAGAGTCGTCTCCTTGTTGCTTGCTGAAAAATGATCTTTGTTCATTTCAAAGGCTATGCCAGTAATATGCATAACCATCAATATAGAAATCAATGTAGACAGCCACTCATCTTTGTAGAACATGTATTGTCGAGCCCACTGTAGTCGAGAATGGATATGTCGGTCATTCAGTGGTGGTTTCTTTGCCATTCATGTGAACACACACACAATCCTGCTTATTGGACACGTGGTTGTACCGAGAGTGCTTGATTAGATGCAAGCCTACAAATTAGTCTGTCATCACTAGCATGGTAAAAAAAAAGTGGGAAAAAATTGCTTGACTTATATTTGCATATTACAAACGGTTCAACTTCTTAGTATACAGCAATTCATTTGTTGAAGCGTCATGGTACAGTTATCCATATTTTTGCGACAAGGATATTTGTCCAAGCTTTTGATTTTTTTCTTGTTTTGATCGAAAGTAAGAACGTGAACGTTGCAAGGCATCAAGCTATTCCTATTCTCATCGAGAATTATTTCGGAATTTTTGAACATATTCTGTGTTCATAAACAAACACACTCGTTATGAACTGACGGATTGTTGCCTAATACGGATTGTTGAAATGAACTCGTAAAGGACTTCATTCTGGATAGGCATGGCAAGACTGGTAAACGTCATTAACTCTCGGAATAAGTTTATGGATTTCCCCCCACCCTCGATAGTTTATTGTAGCCCTTCAAGATGTAAGTTAGGAAAGAGCCTCTCGAGGAATGTAGACACTTTGGTATTTAACATGAAGGGCCAGCGCCAGATTATTTTTGCACCCTAGGAAAGTGGTTCTGTATTACGCAAGGTTAAGTAATGCATCCTCTGAGGGAAGCACTCTAGGCAGCTGCTTACTTGGCTATACTTGGTGACTGCTTGGCTATAGAGTAGCGCCGGCCTTGCTTACATGTAAGTACTAGAGTTTAGTCCCTAAGGCTAAACCCAAATATTTTTAAGATCAGCATGGCCGCACACTGATGAACTTTGGTGTGGATAACTACGAAGCATTTGGAGAAACTTTCGTGGTAACTTCGGAATTACTCAGCTCGGCCCTTTACATCGCAGTACTGAGAATCTAAACAATCTGTCAAAAAATAACTGTGCCTTATCAAGTCTCAGGGGAATTTCCATTTGTCGTCAGCAAAGTACCCTTCATGCAGCTTGCAGTCATTGGTTTTACTTTTCAACGATATCTCGTGCATTGAGATCATGCACAAGGGCTTTATGAAACTTCCGGAGCTCTAAGTCACGATGAATGGCCGATTGACACTTTTCACAGATATTCCTATGGCCTTTTGCGTAGAAGATTTTCTTGGACAGCCATTTGAAGAATGTCGGATTGTGGCAAGTGGTCGGTTGGGAGGATCTCTTTTCCGGGATAGTTTTTCTTGGGCAGATTTGTCAGGAACGTTTCTGAAATTTGCAATTATGCTGTTTACTACGATTATAAAAAAAGAAAAAAAAAACACGATTCCTGTGCTTTTGCAGCGCTGTGGACACTGAAGTACCAAAAGTCATGGGAGTGTCGTATGCAGATTTTCTGGTGTCGATTGCACATCGTAAAAGCGGTATCATGGCTGTCAATTCGACTATTAGCAGTCGTCTGAAACTTCTTGTAACGTGATGGCTACAAGACGAGAATTATCAGAATTTGAACGCGGAACGATACTTGGAGCTAGACGCATGGGACATTCCATTTATGAAGTGGTGCGGGCATTCAACATTTCTCGATCCACAGTGTCAAGGGTATCCGGACAATTGCCACCCGGACAACTGCCACCCGGATAATCGCCATCTAGGATAATCCCACCTAGGACAATTGTCACCCAAAATGCTCCAGACAAAAGCTCTAATTTAATTAGAATGTTTTACTTTAGATTTTGAACGAAGTTTTAAACTGAAAACTTGAAATTTCAAATTACAATGCAAAATATGAAAAATAAAATTCTTTCACTTAGAGGGTAATAGAGAGATTTAGTGACGAAAATGTTGAGGTAAATATAAATAAAGAAAATAAAATCTTCGGGGGGGGGGG
>JAHWFO010031028.1:1900921-1931304 GCA_023313115.1 Rhysida immarginata | reverse complement strand
TGACAACATTCGAATCTCCACCCTCACTGATTATTCGACGGTTTTTAAATATGCTATTCTATTGTGTTTATTTTGTGCTGAATTCTTCATTAAATTCCATTTCTCGTTTTCAATTATAGCATATAAGTTAACTCCATGAAGGAAGGCGGACTAATTCGAGAGATCTCGAAAAATTGCCATTGGAGTTATACATACTTATTTGTGCTATAACTTCAGCAATTAGATAACGAGTCAGAATAAAAAAATATTTCGACTATAATAATAAATAACATTTTTATTATTGTCCTCGGTGGCAATTGTCCTAGGTGGCAGTTATCCGGGTGGCAGTTGTCCGGGGGACAGTTGTCCTAGAACCCACCGGGCCAATATTACTCGTGATTGTTTTGAGGAGCATTCTGAACAATTCCAACGAATGAATTGGTCACCTAGATTATCAGACACGAACCCCATCGAACAACCCATTCGTGCACAAGAGCCTGCACCTGCAACATCCACGCAATTATGGGTGGCTATCGAGACTGCATGGTTGAACATTTCTTCAGAGGTCTTCAGGTAGAGTCTATGCCACGTCGAGTTGCTGCACTTTGCCGGGCAAAAGGAGTCCTACACGATATTGAATAGGTATCTCATGACTTTTGGCGCTTCAGTGTACTATGACGTTTTACCTAGCCTTACCAGAAATCCGCAATTGATTTGGTCATTTTATCTGAAACCTGAAAAGTTTTCACACAGATCGTCCATTTGAAAATCGCTTTGCATAATACGCACGGATAAGCATATCACGGTTCATTCCATTCGCGCAAACTTTGGGCTTTATGACATTTCCAAGAGAGTTTTTCAAACTGATAATTATATACATGAAAATAATATGTTCAGAGAAATCAATGGAAGATAAAAATAATTTAAATCTATAGGAAAATTGTGAGATCCCTGATGCATATCAAAAGACATCCGATTTACAGTTTTTTGCGTTACTTCCAAACGACAAATTTTCTGCACAAAAGACAGTAAATTGCCGTGACATTCCGCTTTAACTCCGAATTTGAATGTCATGGTATTTTCGATTAGATTTTCTAAGTTTCATTAAAAACAAAACAATTCATAACACGACTTTTGTGGTTCAATAAATAAAATGCTGAGTAAATTAAACTCAAATGATATTTTTATAAACATGCGAGCTCTAATTTTATATAAATAAATAAATAAATAAATAAATAAATAAATAAATAAATAAATAGTAGTCTTCTTCATTATAGTGAATAACCATTACGCTCGATTTTAAACTCCACATTAACCGAATAATTTATGATGTCAAATGAATGCAGGTGATATTCGTACAATAGGCTATAAATGGGAGCTTGTTTTCAGTACAAGTTAAAGGAATGATTGTAATTATTAATTTGTAAATTATGTCTAAAAATAAAACGACAGCAATTTACAATAATGATCAATATGTTTTGAAATTTCCCTCAGAGTAAGTCCAGTTGTATCCCACGCTTCGCGTCGTGCTTTAATCAATAGTACTCCACGAGAGGCAACGCGAAAACGTTTTGAAACGAACCCTCAACACGAGTTGCTCATAATCTGAATGGAGACGGTTAATAATTTTTTTTCCAATATTTGAAGCAAAAGGAAACACAAACACAATTAAAAAAAAGGTGTCCTCGATTGCGCAGGCGTTGTCCATGGTTTTCGCGGCGATAGCCTCTCCTTCGCCAGTCGGACGTGGCGTTGGCGCTGGAGCCGCAGGGACGCAAACCGACGATGAAAACCCACCAGCAACGCATCAGAGATTATGTCGACAAGCACAAAATCGCCATTCTCTTTGAGGTAAAGTGCCTTTTGTTTGCAGTTCGTTTTTTTTTTTTTCTTTTTAACTCCACCCATAAGGTTTTCTCGTTTTTCAACGTCCGAGGCTCGAAGACGCAGACTAATATATTATCGCGTGATATGGATAGCGTACTCTTGATTCATAGCACAACAAAGCGTAGAACGTCGATAGTAACCAAGTGTAGAGGAGAGTGGTCAAGGTTTACACTTTATAAATAAATATATTTAACGGCACTTACACAAGAGACAGATAGGCGCTCTCACGTGAGCTTTCCGTGAGATAACTATCTTATAATTGCCTGTGTCCACTGTAGAAAACAAACGCTCTAGTCCTCTTCTACGATTTTACACTTGAGGAATCGATTTTCGGCAAAGGACGGACAAAAGGCGAAAGAAGTAAGGTCCCATAGTCTGCGCTTGAGGGAAATTGATTTTGACACGTAAGAAGGATAAACGCAAGCATCTCTGAACAAATAAAAAAAAAAAAAATAACAACAGAAAGAAAAAAATTCTCTGTCTTTAATAGCCATAATTAATTATTGTTAAAGTAGGCTCCTTCACGATAATTAGTAGTTGCTGGACAGCGTTTATATAAAAACGTGTTTATCAAAGAAAAGACTAGGTAACTTTAGAAAACGTTCCTTTTTTGTTAGACATTTGTCTGGAAATGTCCTAAAAGTAAGCTTTTCCACAAGAAAATTCATCGAATTTTAAATTAGATATAGTTGTATTGCATTTATAGAAAAATAAAATATCTCATTAACAGGAATAAAACTTGCAAACTTCGAATAAATTTGTACTGAAGAGTTTTTTGCTTTCATATGCGAATTCGATTCGCTACCTGAATTTTTCGAACAATCTCAAAATGCAATGTCCTTAATCCTGTTTTTCTATAAGAAAGTTTCAATAAACCTCAATTTAATGAGATTTAAGGAAACGACAGTTTTATTTGAATATGATAATGAGTAAATGTCTGAATTAGGAAAGGGCGCATTTTATCAAAGTTAACAAACAATTTTATTTGGACTTCCTAGAAGGATTCAAAGAAAAAAATTTTGGCTCGTAACCACAATTTCAAAACTTTCTCGTCGATCGGTATCGCGTTGATTATTTATTTATCGATGTAGGTGAAGAGAGCTAGATAAGAATGCTCACATGGCCAGGGGAATTTTATTTATATCCCCAGGGAGGAGGAGGAGGAGGAGGAGGGGTAAATATAAAGTCTAATTGAATAGAGTGAAAAATAAAAGTAGATAATAAATAATGGGTAGGTGGAGCACAGCAGCTGCTAACTTCGTCCACCCCCATAAATGACGATCCATTATCGACAGAACACCTGCGCCTCACTTATTGTTCTCCTTTCAAAAGACTGCAAATCGATTGTCATTCATCGTATCACTTATTGCGATGGATTTCCGTGGCGGGAAAATTAGAGCGAGTATTGTTTTGTACGTTTATAAACGAGTGACAATGAATTTGTTTTTGTTTTTTTTGCATTCCTAAACATGAATGCAATTGAGTAATAAATCAAATTAGGTCGTGTAAACAAGTTTAATTCGACAGAGAGGATAAGCGGTCCATATCGGTCGACAATCTCAATGTAACTCACAATGTTTTTTTTTTATTTATTTATTTTTCCCTTAATTTGTAATGAATGAAGTTCCTCAATATTAAATTCTCAAATAGCATGCAACTCCTCAAGTATGTGTTGTAATGTAAGAATTTTCAAATTTACTTCAAATATTCGATCTTTTCATTTGTAAATAAAATATCATCTAGAAACAATTTCAGGGTTTTTAAGTTTAAAAAATAGAAATCATTAAGTAAATTTTAATTCGGGGCATTTCAAAGTGATCGTCAAAAATTTACGGATGAACAGTACACATTAAAATAAGCAATAAAATCCTAGCCATCTGGCTCTAGGAATATTCCGTGCCACTGACTGACGTGTTTATTTATACGTATTCTCATTTTTTCCTTATACGGCACTGTCAACGTTTTGTTGTATGAATAATGTCAAAATGGAAAAGGCAGTTGCGGCAATTAAAATTCGAACATGAGGACAAAATTAGGGGGAAATACGAGGACATTTCAATAAGTAATGCGCAATAACTTTTTTTGGCAAAAGTTTACTATATATCCAAATCAAACAATATTGACAATGAAGCTATACATTTTGCCTATTTTTCTACGGAAGAACCTAGTCACTCAACACATTTCTCTCATCATGGCATTAGTTTCATGGCACCCGCCTCCCATTGGGCTTTCCACTTAGACAACTTGGTTATCTTTAAGACACTTAGTGAGAGCTTGGCCCAGTTGGTATAGGCGTCGAGCATAGGATACTAGAGGTTCCTGTTCGAATCCAGGTCGCAGAATTTTTCTTTCCATTTTTTCAAATAATATCATGTGCAGTGGAGAATGAAGGACCTCCCAACCACATTCGGCAATTTTGTCTCTGACGAGGTTTGCAACATACCGTATAGACGCGCTTTTACCGGCATGCCGGAAAATCTGAGGTTCACCAAATTTCCTGTCTCCTTTTTCTGGTTCCTAAACCGGCATGCCGGAAAAAAGTGAAGAGGGCCGCAAAATGTGAATATTTTTTCGATAATTATTAATTACATTGTGTTTATAAACAAAGTGTTGCGTTGCAAAGTAACGTTAAATTACGAAGTTTATTCTTGTTTAAGTCGAACGTAGGATGATTATATTAAAAGTTTATGGGCATATATAATATTAGCTGCGTTGATATGCAGCTTACAAATATTACAAATTTAGTCAAACAGAAGGAACATTCTGAAAATGAGTAAACAATGCTAAATTCAATGAGAACACGCTTGACATATGCAAGCAATCCAAATACCACCAAACAAAACAAGAAAATGAAAATAAAACAGGAAAGTTATTCGCCATCTGAACGATCAGTATCACTAATTTCACAGTCTGTCAAGTTCCAGTCTGTCCTGTTGTCGTCATTTATATCAGTAGAAGGGTTACTGGTAATTGCCCCAGAATTTAAATCATCCGCCATTGTCAAACTGAAGAAACAACAAGCGCCTACTAGTGAGGGGGAAACTCAATTTTCTGTCTCGAATTTTCCGGCATGCCGTATAAAACGGGGTTTTACGGCCCCCTGGTCATCCTCGATAATATACGGCATGCCGGTCAAAGCGCGTCTATACGGTATGGGCGCGCGTTATCGGTCAGAGATGCTTTCGGGACGTTTGTCACGAAGGGCACGATGGGTCCATACCACATTCTTCAGGGTCGTAGTGGTATAGAATGCGGCAATCACAGTGCTTCCCGTCGGAAAAAACTCTACAAGCAGAATGGTCTGCATAATTCAGGACAATCTTTGAGTAGACGAATTCATTTAAAATTTTTGGTGTTGGGGAGCCTGAATGCTTTCATACCATATACCCGATTGCTTCGATTCAGGACTGCTGAAAGAGGTGACGGGAAGACTTTCTGAAGAAGCAGGTGGTGCGTGAATGGCTGCACAGTCAAGCATAAAAAATTTTTTCTAAAGGTATCCATGCACCTCCAAAGTGCTGTATTAAACATAATCGAAAAATGATGTCCTTTTGTTCATTGCTTGATCAATATATTACGAGATAAAAATAATTAAGATAGACGAAATGTAAAAATATTAGAATAATAGTAAAAATATATTTTTGATTTTTTCATTGCCTTGTCACCATAATTTTCTCAAGCAACGTTAATGTGGAAGTAAGACTAAAAATGATGGATACTTTGAGCTGTGATTGTCCCACGCAAATCACGCAAGATTCTGTTGCTATGATCGAAGAGGACATAAGAAAGTGACGTCATCCATTTTATCATCTCATGGACGCTATCAACCTATATCATCTTAATTTTCCTATCACGAATACTATTTCAAACGGCCGTCTAAATGCTGTCTAAATGGCCAATGTACGTTGTGTTCTGTGGATTTATACTTTTGGAGGAGAATCCAGCATTTTCTCTAGTATAATACTATTAACAGTTAAATTTTCCTCGACAGCTAAATAACTGATTTTTAGGTAAAGTTTTGCTTTGATTGACCTGCTTTTCTTCTCTTCCGTTTCTGAAATGTTATTTTATGAGGCCAAGTTCAAACGAATTGAGATTTATTTATTTCTCGGGAACTATTCACACTACAACAATATGGATGTAAAGGAGACGATGGATTCCACTATTTCCACAAAGAATTTATTCAGTATTTGTGGTAATAGTGGAATCCATCGTCTCCTTTGCATCAAGGTATCCACAGGTCAATCTTGTTCTTATGAATATTATTTATATTATAAGTACTCTGTTATTTTGGATGTGTTCCTGTTCGAAGTATTGTCCCTCAAATCGAATGCATTGTACCCAAATGATGGCGATTTCCCCAAATGTAGCACGTACTGTAGCTTATTCTTTGTAATCCTGGAAAATTGCTTCCGACTTTTTTACAGTCGCATTCTGCAACGCCATTTTGTACAATACACTTTGACCCAAAGCACAAACAGGCAAGCACGATTTAGAAATCGCCATCATTCCCAACACCCGCTAAAGCGAAGGTTGTGCTACCTGCGGAAAACGTGACGATTCTCGACTCTTTTCGATTCTATTCTTCCATATCCGAGGGATAATTATCAACACGTTATATCTCCATTTACAACTATAACTGGACCTGCAGACGTTGCTGAATCACCTTTCTAAGAACCTTCCAGATCTTTACACAAACGGATGGCAACTCCATTACACATCAAAGCGACAAAGAAAAAAATTTCAAGCGTGCAACATCCTTCCCGTTAGAGCCCGCATTTGGCACTTTATGACTTCTTTTTATTTCCAACATTGGAGGTCCAGATTATGGGGTATCCCTTTTTTACCCACAAGGCATTGCAAAGGCGTAGGAGGCGAATTTCAAGACAATTACACAGATAATCGCTCATATTCAAAACTGGGAAAAACGCTGGTGGTAAATGCAATCAATTTGAGGAGAAGTACTTCGAAAAGGAACGCAAAAATGTTTGTAACATTAATAGTTTCTCAGAAATCAAATCGTTTCAATTCGTTTGGACTTGTTCTCGCAGTAAAGGAATGGGGGACAGTTCTATGTCGGCTCAAATATTCGTCGGTGAAACTTCATTCAGGATAACAAACAGGATTACAAACTCTCCAGTTAAAATATATAGACTGCTATTATTAGATCTATTATTATTATTATTGTCATTGTTTGGAGAAACCAAACTCGGATCAAGTCCGGAAGCCAATCCCAGAGGCGGACCCAAAAGAGGGCCAAAGCCCAAGGGACTCAAATGCGAGGGAGGGAAAGTTATCCACTCGTGGGAGTATTGATGTTTGAGTGTAGGAATTTCCTTACTATGTGACATGTGTTTAGAATTGTGGCTTTCTGTAAGGTTTTGTATAAGTGTGGGTTTAAATTTAGTGTTGATAGGCTTTTGTGTAGCGAGTGTGGAATAATCCCAGTGGCGGAAAGAATGATAGGAACAATGTGTACTCTGTTAACTCCCCAAAGGCGTTTTATTTCGTGTGCAAGATCCGTATATTTAGTGATTTTGTCAGTGTATGTCTTTTGTAAATTGTGTGTATTGGGGATGGAAATATCAATTATGTAAGTCACTTTGTTTTGCTTATCTACTAGTGTAATGTCTGGTCTGTTATGAGGGATAGTTTTGTCAGTGATTATAGCTCTGTCAAAATATAGTTTATGTGTGGTGTTCTCTAAGACAGTGTCGGGGATATATTTATAGTAAGGAGTGTGAATGTCCCTTAGCTTGTGTATCTTAGCTAGATGTTGATGTAAGATGTTGGCTACCTGGTTATGTCTGTGCAAATAATCTGTCTGCGTGAGTATTTTGCAACTGGATATGACGTGTTGGATGGTTTCCTCTGCGATATGGCATTTCCTGCAAGACCCGTCAGTCGATTCTTTGATAATATGTTTTCTGTAGCTTTTAGTGTTAATAATCTGGTCTTGTATGGCAATCATGGTTCCTTCAGTTTCCCCAAAGAGACTCCCTTCACTCAACCAAAAGTTCGACGCTTTTTTGTCGACGTGTGGCTGGTTGAGGTCAGAAGGATGTCTACCGTGGAGTTGCTTTCCGAGCCATGATTGAAGTTTAGTGCATGTTGTAGGAATGTTATGGGTGTTCTGCATGCTGTTCAGATTCAGAGGTGTGTATTTTGTATCAGCCATGCAGACTGCTTTGTGTAATGGTGATGTGTGTTGTTTAGAGTGAAAGAATTCTCTGAGTGACTGAGTCTGTTTCTGGTGTAGATCTGTTATGTCAATAAGACCTCTGCCTCCCTCTGAACGAGGCAGGGTGAGTCTTTCAATAGCTGCGTGTGGATGGTGCTTTCTGTGCTTTGTAAGCAGTTTACGTTGTTTCCTTTCAAGTCCCTCAAGATCTGTGTGTGTCCACTGTAAGACTCCAAAGGAGTAGGAGAGTATTGGCGTGGCATAAGCATTGATGGCCTTGATTAAATTTCTGGAATTTAAGTGCGTTTTAAGTATTGTCTCTAGCCTATGAAGATATTGTTTAGTGAGTGTATTCTTTATGTGTTTGTGCTCCAGAAGCTTGGCTTGCTTAAATCCTAGATATTTGTAAAATTCGTCATTTTCCATAGCAGCAATGTGATCTGGTTCATCTAATGTGAAGCCCCCTTCCCTGAGTACTCCATTTTCAATGTGAATGGTTTTGCATTATTATTATTATTATTATTATTATTATTATTATTATTATTATTATTATTATTATTCAAAATTGATGTTTTTACATTAATTAGGGTTTTAATTTTATGTAAAAAATTTTATGCACGAATGTACTGAATTTGAATGTATAAATATTTTCAAAAGAGATCTCTGATATTTTCTTTCAGGAATTGATGTCCCGTCTGATTGTCGATCTCCCATCTGACCCTATTCCGTTCCTCATCCGATTGTTGCAGACAAAGCTGGAAATAACAAAACCGCAAGTACGTCAAATCAGTCAAGTCAGTTTTCATTACAAGTAACGTAATGCACTTACCACATCAATTTAACCACATTTTGGTGCACTTACGAAGAATAGCTGATTCTGATGCACATGTTTGCATCTTGGAGTTTAATATTTAAATTAAAATTTACTAACATTCATTTTCCAACGTACTGATGAAAAGAATAGCTTACTTAACATTCTAAAGCTATTCTTAACATAATGGGTTTCTTTCCATTATGAAAGATGATTCAAACGTCCCTGAACTCCGATTTCAACAATAATAATCCGAACACAGTGAGTGCATTCTGCTTACCCAAAAAGACGGAAAATCTGGATAATTCAGGGAAACTTTTACATAAATCAGGAAAGATTTAAATTTCTTTCAAACTTTCAAATAATTTGACTTCAAAGAACTTATTATTACAGTAATAATCATTAGGTAAGTTAGATGATTTCTTTTCTTTCATTGTCATCAAAAATTCCTATTAAAGTCATGCACCCAAATTTGATTGTTTCTATTGTCATGAATGTACAGTTTTCAAATAAACATCCTTGTAAAGTTTGATGGACTTCACGATGTAAATAGTGAAAATAAGTACACGTTTCCACTATACTCTATCCAACGAAAGTTTGACTAGGCGTGTCCAGTTAAATTACCAATTTCAATTGTTAGACATTGTTAATTTTACTTTGCAAAAATGTCTAACAATTGAAATCAGAAGTTTAACTGGACACGCCCAGCAAATTTTCTTTGGACAAAGTATAGTATAGTGCCTTTTTTAAAATAAAAATAAAAAGCTGTAAGACATCGTTACATATGAATATTATTTGGAAAATAATCTAAAAACTCTTAGAAAGTAATACGCTTAATCTTAAAGCGATTCTTTCAAAGGAATCAGAGTCGAAATTATAAGAAAATTGGGAAATCGAAAAATTTACAATTCCCAGACTCGGAAATATTTGTCCGTCTCCAGAGACGACATAAGACAGAGCCTTTCCTTCTGCGATATTTTTCCCTTGAATTATGCAATAAGAGATACTAACAGGGTTCACTGGAATAAAATAAAGATTTTCGCTTGGGAGGAGGATGATACCCTTGAGAGGGTACTGAATTTGTGGTTTTCCCAAAAAAGTAAGGTTTTGAGGGGGAAAGTAGGGTTTAGGGGTAAAACTAAAGATTTTGGAAATTAATATCAATGTCTTTATTGAGGGTGTTGAAAGACCCCTGACACCCAAACCAAGTGCGATCATGGGTTCTGTGCATTCCGAGTTATCTTTGCTACAACAGGGCATGAATCCTTTCCTTTCATCATTTCTTAGAAAGAATAGATTATGTAGATGATGCCTTTTCTTCCATTAAACAACATTATGAAGGATTTCGTACATGAATGTACATGAACTAATTTTCTTTACGCTTTTGTTAATTAATCGATAAAAATGTTTTAGGTTCTTATATTAAAGGAATATAATTTTGTAATTATTTTCAAATTACGTATAATTTCTTTTTAAAAAAACACATTAAAAAACTCAAAAAGTTAGTTCTAATTTTCTATTAATAGCCAACAAACAGCCTTCTATTAATATAAGCATTTTCTGCTAGAAAATCTTAAAGCACTATATTTCAATGTTTTCAGACAGTGATGACGGTGAGCAGTCTACGCAAGAGCACAGGAGATCTCGGTAAAAATATATTTCATTCGCTTTAATTTTCTTCAAATTAATTTGTTAAAATCATATTTTCCAGTAATTTTCTAATTATGGTCAATTTCTAATATGCTTTTGGAATGGCAATTTAAAATGCAAAATAAGATCATTTTTTCAAAGTCTAGCTTGCTATAATAAAATCAGATCATTGCAGGAATTCAGTCTTAATATTTCTTAACGCTAGAGGCTAAATGAGTTATTCGTTTAAGGAAAACTGTGGATATTTGAAATATTTTTATGGATTTATATTGCAGCTGGCGTGTTAAGTGTCCCGAAAACGAAATCTCCGCTGAAACCTTCTTCAGCTTCATCTGTAAGAAGTAGACATTTTGGAAACAAAGCTGTAGGAATAAGAGGCAATGATTCAACTTCTTCTGTAAAACCAAGCAGAATAAGATCTGGTATGATATCGTTTTACGAGGGGCGTATTATATTAATTTACACTTAATTTTTTTTGTACAATCAGGTTAGATATCAACTGTTAGATCCAGCTCTTCTATATAATTCCCCTTTAAATGAATGCACTTTTTCCCATGGTGTGGTAGCTTCTCTAGGCTCTCTGGAACCATTCTTTTGGAGTACCTTTTACCCACGCCTGGACAGCTGTGTTCAGATCTTCAATGTTTGCAAAATGGCAGAGGTTTCGGCAGCGGACTGCCCTTACGCTTCCATTGCATTGACTGCTGTTTGGTCTCTGGCTCATGCCGTCAAAAGTTTTGGAACCCATTTGACAAACACCTTCTCCATCTGACGGTGGCCATGCATGATACACTGCACGGTATTTCTGGACAGTCCAAACATGTGATGAACCTGTTCTCTTGGGTGGCCTTCTCTACCCTGGCGATATTGGCTGGCGTTGACTCTGTCACTTTCCTTCCGGAACTGGTCCCCATTTCCGTTAATGTGCCCCCACTTTTCCAGCCTTCCACCCAGTTGGTTTTTCGTGCATGTTCTCCACACACCTATCATCAATGGCCTATAAATTTCTACAGTGGTCGCATCGTCTTTCCAGAAAAACCAATTTGTCTAGCTCTGCCCTTTATGATCGTTATCCATGTTGTCCGCTCAAACACCGACAGCGATGAGAGAAATGGCCATGGTGTGGATAGCTGGCATCCTCTTAGACAGCTTTTATAAACATAAAGGCTCTCTAGTATCCTCTTGGCTTTTGCTGCTACCTAGTGGCGGAAAGATGTACTAGCTATGCATGAATGTCATCACAAGTGAAACTGTTAACCGTAAGTGGAAGAAAAAAAATAAAGTGTAAATCAATAAACTATGTCCTTCATATAATAAGAACAACAACCGACAAGTTCATATATACTTCATTAAAGAAAACTTCTCAAATATAACTTAATTTTAAATTAATCTACTTTTCGCAGCGACCATCCCGTTTTCTAACAAAGTGCCCGCTGTATCTCAAGGGTTTAGTAACCTAACTAGAAAGAGCAAAGAGTTCGAGGAGGCCTCGGATCATCTTCACTGGAGATCGAAATCTTCACGTCACCCATCACCAGTTACAAAGGTTGGTAAGTAACTTTCACATATTAAAATCTCTGTGATATTACTGAACAAAGGACTGGAAACATTTCCTCCTTTCTATGTCGGGAATACAATATGAAGGAAACTTAACGCCTTGTTTGCATGCATACAGTCAGAACAAATGTTACATAAATGCAGGACAAAGGTCATCAATCGTGGTTGAATGATGTCTAGATAAAAAGGACTGAGTGTTGATCCTATAATTAGTCGTTTCAAATTCAGAACGAATCGAGGGTTCTTAAATGTGTTCGACATTGATGGGTTAGATGGCGCTGCTCAGGGCAGTCATTTCGAACATCGCACATCGAGAGTGAATTATAATAATTGGATTTCTAACCTATAAAATATGTGATATAAACGCACATAAAATTTGTTGCGATAAATTTAATTTAATTTTACGCACAATAATGTAAAACAGTTTTTAATATTTTGTTGTGTGAAATCATGTTATTTCTTCAAAATCATACAGACTTTGCGATATGATGTGATAAATTTCCCTTATTCTGCATGTAGATGGTAGGGGCAAATGAAATACATTCCTGTTTGTGAAAATTGCAATACCAAGAAAGGCGTTAGCTATTTAAATGAAAAGTATGCTAGCCACAGATTGTTTATATTACAAAAAATAGATTTACATAACTATATAACCTTTAGACACTTCGTGAATCCGCTCCACAACGAGTAACGAAAGCGCCTTCAACATGGCCAAAGACATCAAAAACTGGCAGAAATTTAAAATCTTAAACAACACTAGCAGAATATATGCATAATTTTTATGATCTCCGCATCCCATAGTCAGTTCCTTATTGCCTGAACTTGTGTTTCGTATGAGTCACAAAAATAACACGATTTCGTTTTCTTATTTCTTTGTTGAGTTCAAAGCGAATCATATTGCAATATGGTTTTTGCCGTAGGTAATTTTCTGAATGGGTTTTAACGTACAATGGATGGACAAAAGAAGAAAGTAATCCCCCCAAAGGTGGTATATGAAAATAGCGGAAACCCTGAGTTCAAGGAAATTGGTCTCCTTTTTTATGAATGGAGATGCTCACCCAGAATGCTGAGATAATGCTTTGCTATGATCTTCCCATGCATGATTATAAGTGGCCCCACACTAAGCGAAGATAGCGTACCCTACACCATAACTGAGCTCTCCACGTTTGATAGTAGGAATGAGAAGTCAACATGAAAGACTTCTGTGAGCACATATTGTCCAGTGGCCTGAGATAATCCAAAGGCAACAGATTCGTCAGACCAGATGACCCACAGCAGTTCTTTCTAGTATATGCACCATTGTCGTTTTGGCTAGGGCCGTACCCAGGGGGGGGGGGGTGCTATGGGTACGGCCCTGGTTTTGGCTGATA
Source organism: Rhysida immarginata (assembly GCA_023313115.1). Classification (NCBI taxonomy): domain Eukaryota; kingdom Metazoa; phylum Arthropoda; class Chilopoda; order Scolopendromorpha; family Scolopendridae; genus Rhysida; species Rhysida immarginata. The sequence continues at coordinate 1,917,869 of JAHWFO010031028.1, read as the reverse complement.
TGGGGTATTCATATCGGAGGTTATCTGGCACTCCAATAACCTTTGGGCCACAACGTCATCTTGTCTTTTTGGGCCACAATCCGCTCTCTATCAATCGAAACACTTTTGAGTTTCGAAGATGACGTCTTATATGTCATAACAGTTGATGCCGTTCTCCTTGCAACACCCCCAAGGTTGGCTGTTTTTGTCACTGAGGATCCGGAGAAGCGCGCTCCTGTTTGGGTGGCTGAGAGCGGACATAACGATGTTCGACTGCTAGCAGAACCTTCACCTTTTGTCTGTACGACTGCTGATCACAGTTTGAGACTTCCGCTTTTACAATTGTGCTAAGTGGCGTAATTGTACTGAAAGGAAGAATTAGGGCTTGTTTTCAATGGGTGTTCATACTATTTTATCCATCCTTTATATGCTTTGTGAACTTAAAGTTTTCAGATTTTGTAATCTAAATTTCGGAGTTGTAATTTTAGTTATTAGCATACATGACATTTAGTAAAATCAATAAAAATCTGCCATGTTTGTGCCATTTTGAGATACTCGTTCTAAAAACAGCATAGTTTTTATGCAGATTTCTAACCCCCGCCGAAATATTACTTTTTATTCTTTTTGTCGATTTAATTCATGATGATGAACTTCATAACTATGTGGAAAAATATTAATAAAATTTAATTTTAAGAATGGTCAATGAGGATTTTATTCATACGCAATATCTCAGATTCTTCACTTACAATTAAATATAATTTAACTTTCATTTATAATTTAATAAAAATTATGTTAAGTACGGGCGTTTGGATATTTTCATTCCCATAATTTCTTTCAACTTTTGATGCCATCGTCCCCACCGTGCGGCTTACATTAAATGAAGCAGATCCTGAAATTGATCTTAAGGAATGTCTGCGAGGTTACTGTGCGGGGTGACCGGTGGTCCTAACGAACCAGACGCTGGTAGAAACAATTTTGGCGAATACGCAAACCAGAGGAGAAGTGGTACTGTCGCTCATGCAAGAACTCCTGGTCAATACGTGGCGCATTTGTCACTGGGAAAAGATAAGCTCTCCTTTATGATGTATTAATTTTGCGTGAACAGGGAAATCTTGCATGCCATGGATAACAAATAGAACATTCATTGGCCTAGAGCATTGCTTATTTATTCCCCAAAACAGTACAGTTTGATGCTTGATTTTATGGAAGTCCGAAAACATACTCTAAAAAATTCCTCTTATTTACAGACACCAGAAATTTCTTCCCAACCAAGAAAATACAATACAATGGTGCCAGACATCCCTTCCAGAGCACCTAAAAAATATCAAGATACAACGAAAAAATTCGATATTTCTCGTAATTCGTCGCCATCAGAATTGAAAAAAATAAGGTTCGTCACTGGCCTTTTTATAAGCTATTTAAATGTTTACTTATTTTCGGAAATTGTTTCTACCTTTGTATTCTAATAGTACCTCACACAGCTAAATTTTTTAAAAAGCTTTCATATTTTTTAATTTCTTTTGTCTTCAGAATTTTTCTTTAAGCTTAAATGAAACAGCAATGACAGAATAAGAAAAGATTAAATAATAGAAATTAATTCTTATTAAAATACAAAATAAAAAAAACAAACGACCCAACAACCTTTCTTTTGGTAGATGGCACTGTGACGAGGAATACACAAAAGAATTAATAAATCACAGTTCAAGATTGGTGGAAGCAAAGACGAATGAGTCGAACGAAAACGAAAGTAACATCTACGGAAGTGATGCCGATAGTCAGGAAGATGCCGTTGAATTATCAGGTGAACGATTGCAGGTGGAGGTAGAACAAATTCCCTGTCAGGCAAGCAGATCGATTTTATGTCGAGAGAAAAAAAATACAGATAAAATTAATAATATAAACTGCATAGTTTTTTTTATTATTATGAGATGACATAATAGGCATACGCTTTCATTCTTTTTAGAAATAGATCATAAATGTGGTTCTCGAGATTCCAATATAATTTTCGTCTCCTCTATAGAAGTCTTTATCTTTTCTAGTTATTTCATACAATATTAATAACTATTGGATTAGCCTATTCCCCAAAAAATCTATTAAAAATTAATTTCATTCACCTGTTGACGACAATGTCGGGAAATTATAATTATGCACGACCCTTCACTTTTATAAATAAAAAAACAGCCAAATTGGAGTTTTGTAAGCTTCAGTTGCATCTAAAATTCGTTTTCATATATAGGTAGATCCCATTATACGCGATACATATGTTCCGCGAAATTGCCGTGTATACCGAATTCGCGTAAAACGGGTTCCATTTAACATGTACAAAATAGAGTTCGGTTCTCATAAGCATTAATTATTTTCCGTTATAGAAGTATAGGATTAGTAATACAACAGTTTTCTATTTTTTAGTCTTAAAATAGCACCTTATTTTATTTTATAAAACTCGAGATACACTAAAATACTCAAAATACATGTACACGTACAACAAAAAGAAGTGTCCACAATCTAAACTTTATTTTGTTTTGGGTTCATCTGTACCAGAAGATTCTGATGCTGTTTCCAACAGTCTCCTTCCAGTAATAGTGCTGGTAAAATCCCGAAGAGAGTTTGGAAGAGGAGCTCGGACTGGGTGTTAAGGGATCGTTCGAACTGGCAGGACGGTTCGTTAAAAATTGCTTGATGATCGGCTGTAACGTTTTCTTCATCTTCATCGAGGACCTCGAACTCAGTTTCTAACGAGTGGGATTTTCGGGTAATAATATTTTCTTTACGTTTCGGCGGCATTTTAAGTCCTACAACAATAAATCTTTTCGCAAACAGATTAGAAACTCAGCTGATCTTGTCCAAACTGATGTATAGCAACCTTATCATTCATAGATAGCCAGTGATGTGCTAAATGTGCACAAAACACAGGGATGGGAACAAAAGAAAACTCAAAAACGGATTCAACTCCTAACAAAAATAGAAGAGCTTTCGCAAGTTGGCGATCGATGGTGAAAACCGCGTATATCCGAAATCGTGTATAACGGGATCTACCTGTATTATCGTTAACATATTTTCCTCATCAAACGTATATTTTGAATTTTGAATTTAAATTCTCTGTAGCCGATATTTTAAACTATTTTCGTAATCTTACTTCATGTCATGTGACATCGCCCAGTGACCTAAGAGAGCCTTTGACCTCGTAATGTAAATGGAAAATGATGATATGTAATTATAAAATAAAGATGCCGTCTCTTCAGTAAATTCATCCCTTTAGACATTCTAATGATAACGATAATGATATTTGGATCAGAAAACGAGTTCGGAGATAGGTTCTTTATCTATTCAACTTTACTTGAATGTAATTTTTTGAACGTTTCAACTTGAATTGCTAATAGTTATAGGTTCCTAGTATTCAGTAGGACCATCCTATTCCAGCCCGGCGATGCGTAGCAATTTGACGTGGCATCGATTGCACAAATTGATTCCAACCTCTGGAGAGATGTTGATCCCTGGGAATCTTCTCAATTCCAAATGTAGCTGTGGACGTGATTTGCGTTTGACGATGTTGGTCACGCTTTTGGATGGTAATGCCATTCGTGAGGTTGAGTATGGGTACGTGTCATATACACATATAACACCATAGCTTGAGGAATGTTAATGTCCTCATAATTTCGAGAACGTTGTGTCCCATACTTCGGAACATATTCAGTATCATGACCAGTTCGAACTCTGATAATTCTCTTCGACTTGCTGTTGTCAAAACGGACTCACAGCAGTTATCTCAGTGCTCGCTTTATTTTTTTTATTGGTTATTTTAAAATACCGAATATTTGTTCAGTTGAATAACTATCTTCTATAGTAACACTCATTATTATTATCCCAGCAGTGAAGATTTAATTGCTGAGAATAAATAATCCTAGGACAACGGAGACAGGTCTTTCCATGAAATTCCGTCCAATTGCACCACTTTCCTTAGCATTACCCTTTACAGACTGATATTCTATAACTTTTGACAGTGTAAAACATGTGGAGACCATGTTGCTTTAGATAGCGCATGAATTAGCGTAACGGCTAAACCACTAGGCTGAACGACTGCTATACGTAACGAATGTAGCTACGTTTATATTTGTTTCGAATGTCTAAAGAAATTAAACTGAACACAGCATAGATAAGACAGGTTAGCACTTCCGAATGCGTTACAACCACTCTGCATAACTTTTTAGAATTTTAGAAGTAACCCTGATTACTAGATTTTTCTAAACAGTAATCCTTACGAAACATGTAAGGATTTTCATACGTGAACAAAACTATTCAAAATGTGGAAAATGTTTACAGCTCTTCGACGGTTACAGTAAAACTAACTCATTCCGCAACATTTTCTTACTAACTAGGGAATCTTACGGTAGCACCTATATCCAATAATACCGTGTGTTTCAAAAGTTTCCGAACGCAGGAGATGACTTTCCCTGCATAACGTACTGTTGTGCAGGTATGCTGAAGGGCTGGTAGACAAGCCCTTTTTTTTCAATTAATGGATGCTCCCAGTCGTTACGAATCCCACTATTTATTTTACATAAATGCAAATACGCGAATATGAGAGTGAAATAAAAGGTTAAAGTAAAAAATTAGAAGTTTTATTACAAGACCTACGGTATATGGTATTAAGCTTATACCAGTACAGTAACAGTTTAAAAAGCGTTTATTGCGCGAAAACAAACAAATGAAATACAGTATGCAATGCCTGCAGTGCGTTTGAGCACCGACTAGAGTATTGCCAAGAGGTGAACGGTGAACACTTTGAGCAAATGGTAAAAATAAAATAAACACATTTGAGAAACTTTGCCACTATGTAAAACTGATTTTATGTAATTTATTTCAGCACATGGTTTATTTTAGTGGTTGGCCGAACATAGGTTAGGCTTTCCCTACATAGAGAAGGGGCAGTTCGGGAACTTTTGAAACACACGGTATATCGATTATAAAAAATGTTAGTGCCAAGTTTCATCTTCAAAAATTTCATAGGCACATTAAATACCCATATACAGGGTGTAGAAGAAATTCCCGAAATAGTCGAATGACTTTAGAACAAAAGGTACTAGAGTCATAATAGTCAGGTCTATCTACAGGAAATTGCCCGTGCCCGATTAAATGAAAATATTTCCAGCGCCCCTAGTGTAAGCGCTGAGAAGTTAGGAAAACTAACTTTTGAACCATGGTAGATAGAAAAAAGTTCCAATTACAAAGTTGAAGAGCGTCACCGATTTCGTAGAATTCCACTCTTTGCATAAAGAAAACAAGAGCATAAAACTTGTAAAACAGGGGAGAAGAGTTCGTGTATGGACATCTTCTGGACAACTTTAGTACATTGGAATATTCACGCGTAGAACAACAAACGCAAAAAATCGCTTCCATTTAATATTTGCCCCAATAGAAGATTGAATAAAATTAAATAAAATAATTTTTACACACATTATTCGATTTCTATGGTAATTTCTGATACAAAAATTCATTCTTAAGCAGAGTTCACATTCAGCGACTTCGCTGAGTGAAGCGTGATTCGTTATCCCGAATCCAGGTGTTTTCTAGGCGTCACAAAGCCGCGCGTGTTAAAATGCGAAGCAGTTTCACATTTAGCGAGAACGAAGCGGAGAGCTAGGCGAACTCCGCTCTGATTGGATGTTCGATGAGTCCTTCTTTCATCCAGTCTCCGTTGCTTTCTAGACATCGTGTATATATATCATGATAACACGGCTTTCTTGGCATCCTGTACTTGTATACATTATATTTTTTTATTAGGAAAAATGATAGAAAACGAGGCACACGTGCACAGAAAACACGCTATCGGCGAATTTCAATATGGCCGATTTGACTGGCGGAAGTGGGTTAGAAACAGTTGCTAAGGATTCTGGGACTGGAGAGATGCTCACTCGTAGCTGATTGGCTGCGCATTAGGAGCGACTTCGGAAAATTCCAACCATGGATACGAATTAGAAACTGGATCGCTCACGCCTATGGGAGGAATCCGTAACCAAAATTGCCTGGCAGCCAGGCAATAATATCGATAAATTCGGGGACGGATCTCATCCATCCTTCTCAATACAAAGCAGTTTTGTACTGAGATCGCTGATCTCAGCAGCATAAAGAATTTATATTCTATTGATATTATTTAGTAAACAGAGCTTACCTTTTCTAATAAATTAAAAAAAAAAATCATTTTATTCTATAATCTTTTAATAATTAGTTGGAATAATGTGGAGTAAAACGAGCTGAAAATTATTTCAAATGTTTATTTTCATTTCATTTTGTTCTTACTGTAAAATTATATAAATCAAAATAGAAATGTGAAAATAAAACTCTCATAATTGGAATGATTTGAGAATTATTTACATTATCTTTTATCCATTATAATATTTTTTTAATCATTTTTAGAATTGTATGGTTGAAAAATTAAAAGGCAAGTTCGACTCAATTTTGAAATTACATTTTTAATGGAAACATTACTGTTGTACCTGTTTATTTATGTAATTTCAAAATTTCTACTAAAAATGTAATTTCAAAATTGAGCCGAACTTGTCTTTTAATTTTTCAACCATACAACTCAAAAATGATTTTTTTTTAAATATATTTTAATGGATAAAAAATAATGTAAATAATTCTCAAATCATTCAATGGTTTATTTATGGTAAATGTTACATAAAATCAACTGAAAATATCTCTGCAGTTTACATATTTTTTAATGTTATTATATGATTAATAAATTAAAATTTTAAAACAACTTTTATAATTAATTTTGTTAATATACTTAAAATTATTTTTAACTCCAAAGTTTATAATATTTTTATTAAAAACCAGTCAGAATTAATTTTAAAAATTTAATGTTTAGACCATTATGAGTTAATTTACAATTTTACATGAATTTGGTTATGTATTATAAAATGTATTCATGAAATTAATTTTAAGAGATAATTTGAAAATTAAATGATCCACAGCAATTGTTTTCAATGTTTATTCTTTTCGATACAGCGATAGACCGATCGGTGGAAAAAATAATTTCGCATACCGTACCGTATTAATATCCATAACCCATCATGTAGTAGAATAAATGTTATGAATTAAACAAAGCCAACAGATAAAAGTTCCGAAGTATTCCATGCAAATCAAATCATGGCTCAGATTTTTTATAAAAATAATTTGCACGGCTTTCATTGTAAAAACATTAAATGTTAAAACTTTCACTGAATATACACACAGTACCGTACTTCTCTTTCTTTATCTCGTTTTGTATTGAGATCCATGGTAGGAAACGATGATCTGAACAGTATGAAATTTCCGCCAAAAATACACGCGCAACGTTACAGATTTTTATCCATATGTTACATTATACTAAAATAAAAAGATAAATTTCCTATTATATGTTATTTCAAGTATATTTATTCAATATTTTCTTAGTCCTTCTCTCGTTAGAAATTTGAGACAGATGAATTTCTTGATACTCCTCTCGTTAGCCAAGCCTATGAAATACAGTTGCTGAAAGAATTCTCCCCGTTCTTATCGTGTACTACAACCTGGACCCCGGACTTCCGATTATCTTTTTGGTTGCGCATCTTCAACGTTCAGTCCATAGGCGCGATCCAGTTTCTAATTCATATCCATGATTCCAACACGGTTGGAATTCGAAAACCCGCGCCGTTGTCGGCCCTAACCCGCTTTCCGCCGCGAATTCGCTGAATGTGAAACGGCTCCGGCAACCAAAATCGCGTCCAATGCGCCAGATACGGCGATTTAGACGCGAAGTCGCTGAATGTGAACCTGCCTTTAAAAATCTTTACAATAATGGTAAAAAGAGTAGAAATGGTCAAAACATAAGTTACTTTTACACCGTGTATATTTAATGAATTTGTATTTTAAACACAAATTACAAGGTCTTAAATCCCTATCAAGGAAAATTGAAGAGGTGACACAAAAGTCGGTCTTAAAACATACGCAGAATCTTGGAGAAGAAAATTTATTATGTATAATTAGTTGGATTCTTTAATATTTTTTACCTGTGATGTAACTCGACGTCAAGTTGCTCCATCAGCACATTATGTGAAAAGATTTTGTAAATTTTTTCCCAAAAAAGGAATGCAAATAAATCGAGAGGTTGGGATATAGAGGTTGTTCCGGGAGGATTGTGAGAATTCGATTGATTCTCTATCTGGCGTAACAGACGCGATTAGTTTATCGTCGTTTTGGCTTGAATAAGAATCAAGGAGGAAGTAGGGCTGGATTTAGGTACAAGCTAAATAAGCTAAGCTTAGAGCCTCATTCAGCCCTAGGAGGAGGACTGTTCCATTTCCCACTTGCGGAAAGTATCCACCTGAAAACCAATTTTTGATAATTTTCTTGGTCACTTTTCCTGAATCAGAGTTTTCAATTTGAATATTTTTGGCCACAGAAATTTTCGGTTGTAGTTCCTGCTGTAATGTTACGCACTGTAGAGCTCATGCAAAATAGCCTAAGCGAAATCGCCCAATACTTCTGAAAAAAAAAAGACAATATTTTTATAATCAATATATTATTGGATATAGGCGTCACCTATATTTGTTTCACTTTAATAGACGTTATCTATACTTTTTTCTCCCTGGACTTTTATTTGTGGGGGACCCGAAAGGATGTGGCTGTATCGTTGAGCTAGACTCTAGCTGCTAGAGTGACGGTTCTTCGGGAAGAAATTAAAACGCAATTTAACACTTTGGTTAAGCAGTAATTCGCCGTAATCAGAAACCTGAAGCTTATGGACACCTGTTATAATTGTAAAAATCTAAGGCGACTCGTATTCACTCACCCCTTGATGTCTGTATAAATTTAGAATTACAAGTTTCATACTAGATGTCTTTTGTTGTAAGTGTACACTTCTTTGGCCCTGGCATATTAATTAGCATGGCTACTCTAATGGTTTACCAGTTGAGTTATCGACACGGAAAACTCGCTTAAGTTTTTTTTTTCTCGCATACATGGCATGATGACATAAATTTAATGTAAACATTTCATTGATTGAAAATATCTTTAAATCATTAAATTTTATTCAAGCAAATATGAAAAATATAAAACGAGGTAAAATGTAATTTTTTTATCTTTACGCAGAATTAGCCAACGATCTATTAGAAGAGACTATCACAGACCACAGAAACTATCAAGTAAATACAGTGACTATTCAATTTTTAATTTCATTAAAACTTCTTTTTCATGAATTCATTTGTTGCAGAGCGCCCAGCGATCTAAGTCCGTGTCACCTTACGAGTACGCTTACTGTCCTCGATGTTCTTTCCTCGTTTCTCTGAAGGATTCCCCAACGAAGCTGATCTACGTCAAAGACTCTCCTTCGAAAATGGTTTCTTCCACAAGACCGATAACGGTCCATCGACCAGCAGTTCGCATTCATTCGCCCAAAAGTGCGTGTTTAAATTAATCTTTTCGTCTAAATATCTAATGCAATCTGCTCACATTCATGCATCTTCTACTTTTGTGTACAAGGTACTTCTTCCGATGACCTGCTTAATGATGCCTCGTATGGAACAACAAGGGTAAGCTAAAAAGAACTCTTTTAGAAATAGAAAAGTGTAACTGAAATTGATATTCTTAAAGAAAACATTGTGTATTTTCAAACCATAATCCAATTAAACTCAGCAAACTGAGTGGGCAAAACATTAGCGATGCCTCCCTAATAGCGTATCTGTCCTCCTTATACGCTGTTACATCGACTCCACCAAATTCTGGAAGATATTGGAGGTAGTGCCAGCTAGTCTTGCTTCTGATTCATTGCTCCTAAGTTTAGCTCTACGGCATTCCACAAACATTCAGTAGTGCTTAAATCCGAGAATCTTAAAGGTCAATGGATGGTCCTGAACTCAAGTAAATGTTCCTCAAGTTATGTCTGATGGTAGCAGCCCATTGGAGAGACGCAAAATCTTGTTCAATCCTACTATTGCCTTCTGGTTACGCGAATCTCGTGAAGATTTTGATACTAAGTGATCAGCCAGCACATGTGGTAGCACGCATCGTTTAAGGATCTTGCTAGACACACTAAGGCAGCGTTTTCCCAACCTTTTTTGTATTTCACACCCCCCTGCAAAAAAAAAAAAAAATCGCACCCCCTAGTCTTACAAAGACAAGAGAAGTTATACTCTATCCAACGAAAGTTGGAGCGGGCGTGTCCAGTTAAACTTCCTATTTCAATTATTAGACATTGTTGCAAAAGTAGAATCAACAATGTCTAACAATTGAAATAGGAAGTTTAACTGGACACGCCCACTCCAACTTTCGTTGGGCAGAATATAGTGATTCCATTTGGCAGAAAGGGTTAACCTTATTAATTACAATCACTTTTCCTCGCATTCCAAGAATGTTTTTTCGCACCCCAGTTGGGAACTCATGCACTAAGGGATCTAATGTGTTCCATGAAAAGATCCCTAAACCATCGTAGATCCAAGACTCCCTTGAAGAGTGCCGCCTGCCAGAATAGAGCCACTGTCTCAAGCTGTCTATGTCATACCCTCACTCTGTGGTTTACATGCTGGATGTTGGTACGTACGTCGTTGTATAGTCAAGCATACGTACCTACCGTTGATAAGGTTGACGTTGAGAACTCTAGATTTATTATCACTTGGTGATATAATATTAACAATCGTTTAACCATGGTCGTCGATTGCGAAGCACTTGTAGGAAACTAAGGAAGGCCTCCGTATTTGTTGTTTGAGTTTGGTCTGGATATATTCGGGGTTGTCCATAAATTACGTATTTTTTTGGTTTATTTCTCTATGGAGAGGTTGATAAATACTGTTAAAAATAACACAAACATAATAAACACAAGACAGTCTATATTTTTTTTCATAATGGCACGAATACATACAGGATTTGCAGATTATTGATGGTTCCCTCCATGATGCTCAGTTCACAGCTTCCTAGGTTGTTGCTGATTACGGGCCAATGCATGCCTCTTGCTGAGAGCCTCATATCATTTGGTGATTGGGAAGGACTTTTTCTTTTCAAGCCAATCCTCTGAAAGCTTTCACGCGTCATTAGAATACCATATTTTAACCCCATGGGGTAATGAATAGATTACTTGTTCATATATAAAAGTTATTACATGCATTTCTATCATGTTACATATTATTATTACATCAATTTTATAATTGATGCTCTCACTCATGAAATACAAAATGGTTCTTTAATTTTCTTCTGTACCTTTGCTACAATCTCCAATGAAATAAATTGAACATTCCGTATGCCTTTGAATAAACGCCGCGGCTATTATTTGAGGGTAGCGTTAAATGCATCCTTGCTTCCTTTTTTAATTTTTTAAAAATTTATGGGTAAATATTTTAAATTTCTCTTTGTTTTCTTCATAAAATGATCTTACATTTACCTTAATAATAAAAATTTCTTAAATTTAGCTGTGGCGTTTGTTTGACGTACGTTACGGGTGCGTTACAAGGGGGAAGGAGGAGTTAAAAATGAGCCAATTTTGTGTTACGTAATTTATGAACGACTCCTGCCTTACACTCTACGCCGGCGGCGGTTACCAATAAAAAGTGCCCATCATCACTATCCTTTGTCAATGTGTTATCATTCTCTTGTAATAATTTCAACTCTGAGGACGGATAAAATGAATTTACATGAGCACGAAATGTTAGAAAGATGAATTAATAGAATCAAGCAGTAGACGTAACTATAGTAGGGCGCAGATAATATTGCATTTGGAACCCTTATATTAAGTAAGAATTTCGTAATGCAGGTAGTGCCTTAACCCAAACTGTCTATTCTCTCGTTTTTCTTTATAGAAAAGCCCTATTTTTCAAGCAGACGATTCAGGTAAGATATAAACAAAATAAAATAAAATTCACAAGTTTTAAATATTTTTGAAATATAATCGTTGCTCATTTCTTTTCACACTCTTCCTTTCTGTTTATAATTCGAAAACTTTTTTTTATTCTTCTTTGGTTTGGTTATCGTGAAAGTCCCTTATAAAAATATAACTTGTTTTTTCAAAGCTGTGATGGGAATAAGAAGAGTTTTTCCTACGGATAATTTCTTTCATCTGTTTCTAGGAAACGTATATTCGTGGGACAATGTGAAAGTGAGAGATTACAGCCCAGTGCACACCGCCACCTACAAATCATCCACTTTTGAGAAACATTCACCCATTCATCTTAGGTAAAATAGAAAAATGAAAATTCCTAGTTATTTTTCGTGTCGATTAATCCACGCAATCGCCTTTTTGTTCATCTGACTCTTAAACACGACCTCTAATGTCAGGAAATCTGCTTCTACCATCAGATGGATTCATTGATTAAAAATCAATACATGTGTATTCCGTTTTACTAGCCGTGCAGCGTTGACCGAAGACTTGTTTCGTGGTTCGGCACCGAGAAGACCGAGCCCCGTGACGGTGAGATCGGTGTCGCCTATCGGTGAGCCTGCTGTCATTGCAAGGGAATCCGTGGTGACGCCTACCGGGGAAATTGAAGGCAGTGAACCTTTCAAAGCATATCATCTGAGCTCATTCCCCACAAAATCGTCTTCCTGGAGGGCGCACGAAGTGTCGGATGAAGAAACAGATTCCATAAGAGGTAAACGATAACTTTTTATAAAGCACTTTAAACTTATTTTGTGTTTTGTGAAACGGGGGTTTTAATAATAAAACTTGCTGGAATCTTCTAAAGGATATATTTCTGTCATTCTTCAAATACCCCGTTTAGAATATCCATAGCATAACGGGGTATTTGAAGAATGACAAATCTCGTGTAAGGGATATCCTATGATGGTACCATGTTGGAACCTACGCTGAGCTCTGTTGAGCAACCCATAGTGCACCAAAATGAATCACAAATGAGTCCAGTAAGGCATGTTTCTATTTATATCATGACGTCATAGACATGTAAATTAGGACACGTAATATTGTTTGGAGGGTTGTCCGAAATTTTTGATCACGCAATGTACCTGGCCAAAAGTATCTGGACACCATTTGAAGTGTTTCAATTTTTGGCCTAGATCTCTCGGTTTCATTGATGAGGTACTCTTATCGATGTGATCTTTGAGAACAGTCAGAATTAAATTGCACTAGACAATGAAACATGAATGCAAAGTATGTCACAAGTATTTTGTGCGAAGGCACATATTTTATTTACGCACAGTTTCATTTGCGTGGCGCTTTGGCAATTACCTAACGTATAGAAAAGCGGCTCGGCTCTGCCAATTGTTCTCTCTCGGCAGCTTTCACGCTATCGAAGTCAGGCTGGAATTTTACCTCTTGAAAAGAAGCACTTTCTATCGTCAGAGTCCAGCCTAGTCTATTGTGGGAATTCTTTCAGTCTTCTTCATTGTTCCCAGTCAATCTTCTTTCTTCCTCTTTGTCTATAGCCAGTTACCTACCTGAATGGTAGGCCTCACTCCAGCCATTTGACGATGTGTTTAGTGTCAATCGCTTACTCATCGCTTGCACAATTACGATACCAATATCTTTTCCTACGTCAGAACTTGGTACACAATTGCTTGTTGCTCAAATATGCACTCTCTTTCACACCCGTGTCGACCATCTTATCTGATCTCTTGGATCCTTCCTTTTTTCTTGTTTCGGTCATTCTGATTTTTCCCTCATCGATTTCTTTTAACATTCTTGCCACTCACTCTTTTTGCCCACTCCCATCGATCAGATTCAATAGCAGAAATCGCATGTAATGTGTTGAAGCGTGTGTTCTAATCTTTTTTAATTTCTATTTTCAGGATATGCAGTTCGGGTTCGAGATTAGTTATTAAATAACGTCGCCGTCTGTACAAATCAAAATTAAACAAAGCAACTTCAGTTCTACATTTCCACGAATTGATTATCACAGTAGTTTAAAAATGTCAAATTTAAATTTAAAAAAATAACAACCTTTAATTTGGTTTCAATTCGAATAAGTGAATTATGGGCTTCCTTTCTGCTCCAAATTGGAAATTAATTTCTTACTGTATGCTTTATTGCAAAATAAGATGAAGATGAACAAATTTTATAAACTTCTTTGTAATAACAGTTTCATTAAGACTCGTTTTGCTAATCAGGGCGATGTTATGGAAATGTAGTCTGTAGTTCATCACTTGTTCGCTGTATGCCTTACGGAAGCAACTGTGAAATTGTATAATTTCGTTAGCCGCTGTTGTGAATATTACTTTGTCAATTGCAATGACCTGTTTAAGCAAAATATTCGAAACCCTGTTTTATGTCTTTATGTTGTATTGTGAATTAAAACACTAGTTCAATTTTGTAAAAAAAAATAAAAAAAATCTGATTTTGTGTACTCTTTCTACATTAGTCTGTACAAATCATATTTTCATAGGAAGACTTTTTCGTCAATACTCCAGACAAATGAATTTCGAGCTGCTGAGCACGAACGTGACTATGCAAAATTGTTTACGCATGTGAGAAATCTGCAGTAGAAAAATTTGTATTTGAGAAGTGCAAGGTGTACATAAACATTTCAAACATCACGTTAACTACGTCGTATACAAGATGGAGACAATCGATTTTCTATTATTCCAATCAGCAATTCATAAAAAATAATAATAATAATAAACAACATTTGTCCGCAGAGGACTTTTGTACACGTTCGTGTAGTTTTCGTAATATTAATGTTTGATATGCGGCAGGAATTTTGTGTGCACCCTGTACAAAGAAAGACTTGCATGATAAAAGTCTGCTTTTACTTTCGACGTCGCTTTACAGTACTCAGCCAACATAAAAATAGACTGCTTTTCCCGGCATCGTTTCTTCATCGTTTTCAATTTCCTGATGAAAACATTCACTATGATAATCAGCAATGATGCCGCAATTGTCGGGAAGAAATTAAAAGTGGGAATGAAGAAAGTGCATCTTTAAGAACAAACTGCAGCCAAGATCGAGATATATCGAGAAAGTTAGTTGACACCAGACGAGTCCCAAGATTTTTCAGATCACCCCAAAACATTGTCGAAGATCTCATCTGAGTATCTCCAGATCCGAGAACCCAAAACTAAACTCACATGTTTAATTTTCCCTTCATTAAGTCGAGGGAATTTATAAGCCAGGCATTTGAAGTAGATCTACTTCTTGACTTATATTATTTGTATGCGTCGACTTTTTGCAGCAGGAGCAGTCTATGACTTTAACGAAGCTTCTCATGAGATCGAGTTTAAATGTCTAGGGGTAGTAGAAGGATTTGTGCGCTTCCTCCGGTACCTGTGCACATTCTTTCTGGCTCGAGTAGTTTTCCTCCGAGATCAGTTTCAGAGGCAATGCAAAATCTTCCCTCGGATATCCCAGGCGCATAAAAAGTAGGAATGTGTTCCATCAGTAAGTAATGCCATAAGGTGTGCACGATGGGTTAATGAAATATTTTCCAATATCTTAAATTTAATTACCAGCTTGTACGAGACATATCCAGAAACCAAGTTCATTCACATAGGTTGCATTCAAGAGACGAATGACAGGCGACGGGCTCAGTTATCTTGAGAATGTTTAACACACACCACAGGCGAATTTAGCCCTGGGCCTCTGCGGGCTTGCTAAGGGATAAAGGAATTCAGCGCACATTTACGCTTTCGTGATCGCAACATTGCAGCGACAAATTTGCGAGAGGAACTTGCCTTCAAGATATGGCTCGTATCATTGCCTACTTGATACTAACTGCCTGTCCGCTGAGACTGGAAACTGTCAGCCAGCAGTATCGTAAATAAACGTTAGAGGGCGCCAGGTTTTCCCTATACCTGCATAAAACTGTTTATATTTTATAGTAAATATATATTACATTTAAAAAAGGGAGTCTTTAAATGTTGAGCCGCTACTTCTCCGCATTGAGAGATCTCACTTGCGCTGGTATGGCCACGTGATACGGATGACGCAAACTGGTCTTCCTAGGCAGTTGCGTAGCCATCGTATATGTAAACATGTGGGCTACGGCAGTTGTTACTTTCCAAGCCGGTGGGTAAGAGACCAAGGGGTCGGCCTAGAACCAGGTGGCTAGACTACATGGAGAATCTGGGTTCGAGTCGCTTGGGTATTACCAGGGAGGACATGCGCCTGATGGAAGTATTACCAGTTGTTTTTACACAGAATTTTAAAAATGTTACTAATAAATTCATCTTTTCTGTCAACGGATTTGAATGATGAAAGAAAAAAAAAATATGCAATAAACCTCTATCGAGAAAAATATTATAATTATAATTAAATAAATAAATTTGTATTAAAATGATTGCAAAAAAGATTCCTTATTTCATTAATAATCCATATTAAAACTTCAAATTGTATTTTTAATTTTTTATTTCAAATTAAAGCTGAAAAAGTAATATATACGAGTATTTACTATAAAATATAAAATATAGTAGGCTGTGTCAGTTTTATACAGGTATCGTAAATAAACGTCAGAGGGCGCCACGTTTTCTCCCTATCTAGAGATCCTATATGTATAAGAGATACGACAACTAATTACATGGACGCCATTTTGTGCTAAACACACTAATGCATTCCTTTTTATGACGGCTTGGCCGTTTCGTCAATTGAGACAATTTTTTTTTCTACTTTTCATACATTATAAAATTTCAATAACACTTTCTTTAAATAGTTATTTCCTTGAAATAATGTAATTATTTTTAATTATATTGTGGTGTTAACGCCACTTACATGGGGAGGACACAAACACCTTCCACAGATTTCGATGGGAATAAATATAAAGGTTGGGGGCCATCTAAAAGTAACTCGTGTAAAAGGGTTTAGGTTAACACGCCTTCGTTTTTTAAAAAAGCGACATCAAAAGAAAACCTAAAAAAAAATGCGACGTCAAGGATTCAGCTTATATCAGCTCCTCCCTCTTCCCTGCTTATATACCTAAAAAATTTGCACTAATTTCACCGGAATTGATTAAGGCACTTGCCTGCAGTAGGGAAACTTGCGGGGTTCGAGTCTATCCTCTTAAGTGCCTGTCCTTTTTTT
>JAHWFO010031028.1:1856806-1890921 GCA_023313115.1 Rhysida immarginata | reverse complement strand
CTCATTAAACAACGGAACTTAAAAGCTCTTAGAAAACTTGAATTATTCTCTTCAAATCCTTCCAACGAGACGCTTCTATGGAAACATGTTGGCACTTCAACCGAAAACTCAGACGGACTTCAGCGCTGCAATGTGAAACGGCGGCAGAGGAACCAAAACGTAAAGAATTTTTTAATTCTTTGTAAATTTAATCTTATACTGTATTGCTTTTCATTTTATTTTATATTAGATAAACATTTCCATGTACAGTATATACATGCATCTGATTATGTAAAATAATATTTTTTAAAACATAACACGCCCAATAATGTATGCACTATTTTTCAATTAGACAACGCAACTATTATTTTGAGGGGTTTTTTTTTTGTTTTTTTGTTTTTGTTTTTTTTAAAGTGATAAGAAACTGGTCGTCTCATCTTTTTGCTAATAAACTAAAGTGGGAGCATATTTGCAACTTGAAATTGGACAACTCTAGATATAATCTATGCTGTAACGAGAAGCAATGAGGAATCTGCAGAATAATCTGTCACGGAATTTATGTGGAATATAAGCTAAAAATCAAAGGTAAGCTGTGATTGCTATACAATCGCTCATGCTTGCATTTTCTACAGAGTTTATTTCGCCGTAATTAAAGATGGTTCTAAACCAAGAAATTCTTATTTGCCTGTTTAGAAATATCTAATGTTTTAATATTTTATACAGTTCACTGCCAAAGGCCTCGGAAGATATTCAACATTACCCATTACATACTCTCATGAATTCGTCAGGTGAAATTCGGATGTAGCCTTTTGCAGTTGTAAGCACTAAAAATTGGTTCGTCATTTGGTAATTACAGAATATGAATATGCTTCTTGATAATTTTAATCTTAAAAGTAAGTGTTCGGCTTTGGCTAATTGTTCTCATTTACTTATTGTCAGTTCCAATAATCTCAATACCACATCGACATTTCATAAGGGATTATCTTGTATCATTTTTATTATTTTTCTATTGAAGTTTTTTAACTTGATTATTCCAGATTTGGACTGCAACCCAAGATTCATAAAAGACAACAGCATAAGAACCAAATATTGATTTTATTAAAGAATAACTGATCAATGTTCTTTGAGGGTTTTAATTAAATGCCTTACCTCAGATGTTTAAATATAAATGAAAATAATTAAGTTTATGGTTATTATTACTGTACGTCCTTGCTCTTTAATTAATCGCTTAACTTGCACTTTTTAAAAGGGTTTAATGCTGAATAAGAAGATGAAAATTCTAATTCGTAGATTTATAGCATTTTTGCGAGTATTGAATTTATAGGATTGAGAAGCTTAGTGGTTTTAGATTGACTTCTAAGGATCAGGCAGGTTTTAGGTATGCAGTTTTTAGATTTGGTTTCCGCTTTGTTTGAAGTTTTCAAATGTAGTTCAGTCGAGTCTTGTAATTTGGTCGAATTCACTAACATTTTAATTCTTGGGTTAGTTTCAGTTGAACATGTAGTTTCTCTGGCTCTTATTCAGCATTAAAAACTTTGAATTCAGAAATTTATTTTCACGTAACTAAAGAGTAAGGAATTTAATTTTCAGGATGTAATTGCAAATTTTAAGTATTTCCATCGCCCAATCTATTGTCACCTCCGTTAATGTCTTAAATCTGTTAGCGTTTCTTATTTTAGATAAAATTCATCACTGTTAATAATAAACATAATTTTGAGATATTTAAAATTTTGTATTCATCAATCAGTTTGTTGGGAAATCAATGGCACTGCTGTGGATTAAGTAAAACTGTTGCCATTATTCACTTCAAATACAAATATAGCTAGTTTGTTAAAAATTCTAATAAAAGTATTATTTGGAAATAAATTACATTCGATAATATATATCATGCTACAGAAATTGAATTATTTTAAGAGGCATGTTCGGAAATTATGTATTAGGCTATTAAAAAAGAATTTTTTAAAAAATATTTATTTTTTTTAGTTCTATCTTCTTATATTCTTTTCACTACTTTTGAGCTATTTATAACTGGATGTGCCAGTTTGTATTTCTTCGTTATGGAGAGCCGCAACTGAAAACTGCCACTTCTACTCAGGTGAGTCCATGTCTGGTCATATCGCTCATGGTCTGAATCCGTACGTGGAGATGATAGCCCTCATTGCAGCGGAGATATTTGCAAGGTACGTAATATGCCGAGCACGCCTCTTAGTGCTTTCCCTTCATTGCTTTTAGATGTAAAAAGTGACTACAACAGTTTACCCTAACTAAATTTAAACTTTATATTTTCTGAATTATAAAACATTCAATTACCTACGTATAACAATCAAACTAAATATTGAGAAGACATAAAAATTTTAAGACTCTCTAAATTAAATATAGATTTTGTTTTTTAAATTTGAATGTTTAAAATAAGTTATTAAAATTAGAAATTGGATTAAATAGGCCTTCGATTATTAAAAAAATCCCAAAACTCTTTTCACCATCAACTTTCATAAAATCGCTGTCTTCCAGATTAAAATAAAATTAAAGTAAAATTTTCTTAATTTCTGAAATTAATTTCTCAAGATAAATTTCTTTAATAGATTGATTTTATTTTTTTACTGTCCGATACTAAGCAATATCCGGGATACTAGTTTTTCATCCAAAGTAACACTCAGACAATAAGATAAGGCTTCAAGACATTCAAGTTCAGATCTTGCAAATCTATTAAATAATTCAACTGTGAACCTAAGCCATGTTTATCTTTGTTCTTTGCTTGGCTCTGTAGATGAAGTTCACTTCGAAACGCATCAGCCAGTTTTATTAAATGTTGTATTGCTTAAAATTAGACTACTCTATATTCAATTACGCATCATTTTTTCGTGTTCGGAGTTTTGTTTTATTCCTCACAGAAATACGAGGCCTTTGATGCCTTTATTATTTCAGAAGATTTATATAATTTTGTTTAATGTTTAATTTGTCAGTTGTCCCTAAACTTCTGGCAATGTATTGTTACGTAATTAACGACAATGTCAAACTTAAAGCGTTGTACAGAGCTAAGCCTTAGACCGATAAGAGAGCATTTCGCAGATTTCCTGAGGTTGTGTTTGAAAAAGTTAAGCTGCTGTGGCAGCTATCCACACGAACATTGGATAGCCTCTTAATCGGTACAATTTATGTGAATTAGTTAGGAAGATACGCATCAATGCAACGACCGGCAATTGGTCTATTACATTCATAATTGGTTAAAGAACTCTGACCACGATAAGATAATGCCTAAGTTGAGGACCGACTCTACAATTATCATTTCTAAATTTTTGAATAAGTTGGAACGAAATGCTCATCAAGTGAAATAGCAATATTGCCATTCTGATTACATTGGCTAATCGTGAGAATGTAAAGAAGACTTCAAACAAATTGGGGTTGTCATTCTCCTTACCGGTAGATCTGTTTGAATTGGAAAAGTGTATAAAATAAAATAAAATCTTGTAAACATTTCAAGGAGGAGCTTTAGCAGTGAAGCAGAGATACATTTATTAAAAAGAAATTAACTGCCCCCCCCCCCCCGAGTAGGGTAAGGCAGATCCTGCAGTCATCTATTTTTAGCCCCTTTGTCTGCACTTTTTACCTCTCAAACGTAATGTTTTCTCGAACGTAATATGTAGAAAATGTAAAAAACCTCGTGTTTTCTTAACTTTCTCATCGTTTCCGAACGTATGATATACCACATGCCATATGTTGCCATAGTTTTTAGGACCAAGTGACTGCCGCCCCTGCAAATTCGACCCCCCTGGAACAATTGGGCCTAAACTTCATAGTACTGTAGATCTTGCATAGAGGAATCTGGATACAGAATTTCACGCTTTTACGTACCTAACTAGCACACAGATATGTTGCCCTGTCTGAATCCCACCCCCATAATTCCGACCCCAGTGTACCAATCAAAACTAAACTAAATAGTGCAGATGGGCATGCTCATAGTAAGCTACATTCCGAATTTCAACTTTCTACCTCAAAAAATAATGAAGGGAACGGACGAACATTATAAAACCAATAAGTAGCTCCATTCTTCCGCTACTTAATATAGATTATGAGCACTTGAGCAATCGTGTGTCGACAAAGCGATTTCACGTGCGCGCACCGATGTCAGTATTGCTTAAAAGATGAACAGAAAGTAACAATGTATTCCTTCTTGACAAATCGATTGTTATGACATGCCATTATCTTGATATTCTTTACTCTCACTGTTTTAGCACGAGAATTCGACTTGAAGGGGTCCACGAAAAATTCTGAAATGTTGATACGGCCGAGCTAAGACTTTGATGGTTATACAGGGTGATTATAAAGTCACTATACATTTTGGTGAAAACATTAACGAAAACACAACCAAAGTGAATGTGTGGATGGGGGTTACAGGGTCAAAGGTCTATGGACCCTCATGTTTGCCGAGGGGACTATCAATGGTATTGTGTACCTCGACATGTTGGAGCAATTCCTGGAGCCACAGTTGCGAGATGATGGGATTTAGGATACTGTTGTGTTCCAACAGGATGGGGTACCGCCCCATTTTGCCAACTTCGTTTGGACTACCTGAATCGCGCATTCCCAGGCAGATGGCTTGGTCAGGGCGCGCCAAGGCTGTGGGCTCCAGTCACCAGATTTGACCCCCATAGATTTCTTTGCGTGGGGTTTTGACCCCCCTAGTTCAAGTTGTACCAGGTCAAGATTACGCACCATTACACAGCTGAAACAACGGAGGAGTAGCCGTGGAGGAGGACATTACATCAGCTATGTTGCGCAATGTTTTCCGGGCCACGGTGGAACGCATTAGGGGGACACATTGAAATGTACTAAGAATGTGTCCTAGTATGATATCTGGTTGATGCATACTGTAATTGGTACAATAAAATGGATTTTTCACCAAAATGTATAGTGACTTTATAATCACCCTGTATTTCTGAAAACAGAATTTGAAAAAGTTAATTCGTTTTCAGTTATCGTGCAAACGACGGACGGCCGGATAAACGTACAGACCAAGGGCGCATTCTTATAAGTAGCTTTTATGCTAAAGCTCCTAATAAGGCAGCGTGTATTGATTAGGCATAGGAGTCACGCGTGTCTCCGTTGAGCTCCCTATCAAACGTCCAGACGACTGGCAAAAATTTATGTGTCTGGAAAGGAAAGAGAAAGAACGAGTATTGGTCAGAGAAACTCTGCAACAAAAACAGAAAAAGCTATACGGGCGTTTGAAACATCTGAACAACGGGAGTTTCGAATAGAGCAACAGGGTAGAAGAGCTTCTACGTCAAGAGCAAGAAAAACTTGAGTATACAGTATCTGGTGTTGCTCCGCAGTGGTGAGGCAAGTCAAGAAGAGTTTAGATAAAATCCCGGCATATAATCTAGACTTCCTGTTTTTCGTATTTTTAGTAGAATGGATAATCCCTTTGCTCTGTGTTGTATTGATTGAGTTTTTATTTAACCAATTGGGAGTTATAATTTAATTTTTTGAGATTGTTCTCTTTACCTACAAACCTACAAGTGTAATTATCCCGGGCAACGCCGGGTAACTCTGCTAGTCATCTTATCTTATATAGAAAATGCTAACTCCTCCTGCTCCATAGTGCCGAGCAGCAATCCAACCTTTATTGTTTCCAACAAACGAAAAAAACATTGATTGTTAAGTTCCGAATAAATACTGACGTCATAGTTTTTTACTCCGTAGTCTTTCTCGTGGGCTACGTTTTTTACTATATCTATTATCATTAAAAAGAATTCGCGCTAGACTAAATACAGTGGGAAAATCAAATTAAAATCCTAAATTTGGAATTTTTGAATAAAAGGTCCGGAATTTTTGAAAACCGACCCCCCCAAGATAACATCCTGGCTACGGGCCTGATATCTTAGCATTGAAAGTTTCCAATGGTTCAATAATGGTATCATTAAAACACGCATCATGGAACCAATTTCGACTATCATTAATCTTACGTTGTATTCATTGATGGCACGTCATTCCAAGTTGTTTGATATATTAGATTATATTCATATCTTGGCATTGAAACGATCCAATGAACCATAATGGTTCCATTAAACCATATACAATTGAACCAATTTCGACTATCATTAATTTCACAATATATTCGTTCAATCACATCATTCCAAGTTGTTTGATATATTATATGCCATATCTTAACATTGAAAATTCCAATGAACCATAATCGTTCTACTAAATCCAGGTTCCTTTGAACCAATTTCGACTATCATTAATTTTACATTATATTCGTTCATGACACATCATTCCAAGTTGTTTGATATATTACATGCTGTATCTTAGCATTGAAGGTATCCAATGGACCATAATGGTTCCATTAAACCACATACCATTGAACCAATTTCGACTATCATTAATTTTACGTTATATTCATTCATGACACGTCATTCCATGTTGTTTGATATATTACATCCTGTGTCTTATCATTGAAAATTTACAATGAACCATAACGGTTCCACTAAACAGGTGCGTTTGAGCCAATTTCAAATATAATTAATTTTATGTTATATTCATTCATGACATGTCATTTCAAGTTTTTGATATATTACATGCGAAATCTAAGTTTTGAAAGTTTCCACTGAATCATAATGGTTCCATGAAACCACATACCATTGAACCTATTTCGACTATCATTAATTTTAGGTTAATATTCAACCATAACATGTTATTCCAAGCAGTTTAATATAATACATGCCATATCTTAGCATTGAAAGTTTCCAGTGGCCCATAATGGTACCACTAAACCACAGACGCGTGAACCAGTTTTGAGTGACATTGATCATCAAGGAAGAACATCACGTGTCTTCACTTAATTCACTGCTCTTCTCTGGTTTAACTATGGAATGCTAAAGAGTGAACAGCATTGATCAGTGCATAGGCCATTTATGCGGACTTGAAAGCCGTTTTTCCCGCTGTTCGAACAACCTACTGCAGCACAATTAAGCATTATTCCTTTAGTTTTATAAATGTTTTTTAATTCGGAGAAAAATTACAGCTGGCGATGTCTAAATGCTGTTGTATAGCATGATACAAGTATCGGCATTGCAAGGCATCTGCTAGCATGGTTAGTACATAATGGCGTCCATAAGTCACGTGTCGGCTCTAACCAATCGTTTTCGACTTCTCAGTTGTCGTATCTCTGATACTTACAGGATCTCTATCCCTATCGACTGGCTGACTTTTATCCTATTGTTTTCTGCCTCAACGGACAGGCAGTGGCAGTAGGGTGTCAAGTAAGGTGCTCGTATATTTCATGCACCCTTCATAATGGACCATATGGAACATCTTTGAATACGAGAGCCAATTAAACATTTTAATGTCGTACTCGGTTGGTCTCGTTAAAATCATGAAGAATTGCACATTTACTTTTCGGAAGCATTTGCATTGTTGTCCAATGTTATCACGTGAAAAGTGGTAAAGAGGGGGGGGGGGGGGGAGATGAAAACACAAAAATAATAAAATACAAATTAGACATCTTCGGTGGCCATTAATAAACAGAGAATTAATTTAAAATTGAGGCACCGACTGCCTGGACTGCAGAAATGATTATCCTAATGAGTAGAGCACTTACTGAAGTAGTGGATTATTGAAGGATATATAATGAAGCCCATTGGGACTTAGTTGTTGATCACTTGAATACAAACTCCAATAAGGCTGGTGGATAGAGAGGACAGATTAACACGCATTTTCAAATGCATGCATGAGCGATCATATAGACCTATGATTTTTCCTTTGTGGGAAGTCTTTCAGATAAATTCCTCCACGGGATGGATTATTGTGCGTCCCATGAACTTTGTGAGTCGAACACTCGAAGTTTGTACGACGGCATTGGTTCAAACCTCAAGCGACAAGTGGAGTCCCTACCCGAGAAGACGTCGAGAGGAACTGAGTGGAAACAACGTACACTTTTCCCCCCATATTACTTTCTCCGGGACGGTCCAGTGTCGCCACAGCTTTATCCCGCAAGTGGAAGGACCACAACCGATTGCAGCCCGTGGACTCCTCACTTGGCTTGGCTTCCTGCTGTGGGAGGTATGCCTTTCGTATTCCTCAATATTATTAAGCTCTCATAGCCCCAATTGGGAGTTATAATTTAATTTTTTTTGTTATTCCGTGTACCTCTGTTGGTCTTTCAGTATCTATCTATATATATAAAGAAGGATGTTTGTGGGTCTGTTTGGTTGTATGTTTTTATACAAATCATGTCTAAATGCTGTTGTATAGCCTTAGTCATGTCTAAATGAAGTTTACAGCCACGATCCTTGCCGCCGTGCGTACTCTGTGTAAAATATTTGAAATTTTTGATTTTGTTTTCCAAATCTTACAATGTAGTTGTATGAGGGGTTCTAGAAATTTTGGCGTCGACTACAAAGGTCATTTTGCGCCTTTTACTCAAGTTATAACAGTACGCAGCCCGGGACAAACACAAACATCCATGCCCACGGCGGGATTCGAACCCGCGGCCAGGCGGACTCGAGAACTAGAAAGCCTACGCCCTAGCCCTCTCGGCCACCTGGCCGGCGTAGTTGTATGATAGATTTTGCCAACCTATTAAAGGTATTCAATGTAAATTGAATCGTATCCCTCTTTCCCGTCACTGTCACGTCTTTCTTAATTTAATTTAATTTATTTAATAAATTTAATCAGTGGTCTTAAGAACGTGACAAAAGGTTTTATTGTAAAATTTTAAAATTTTAAATATGACAAAATATTTACATTTCTTTTACTTACAGCATAAGCATTATATTCGTATCAAAATTTAAATACGAATAGGTCATCAAAATGGCTTCACATTCATGGGACAGAACAAGTTGAACGTTTTCACAATTCGTTAATTTTTATGAGATTATGTAGAACATCCACCCAAGAAACATCTCGCAAAGACGACAATTTGACAAATCATTGCAATCAGTCATCTTCTTCTAATTCCTTGGAAATGCCCTGAATGTAAAAGTTTTTTTTCCTAGTCTTTCAAATAGAGGAAAATCACTGTTTCCGGAAGCTTGTTTCAAGCGCCGAACAAACGCGCCTAATCGTAACAAATTTCTGTTTATCTTTTTAATTGAGCAAATATTAAGATATTTAAACATTTGATCTTTTATATCCAGTTGTTGTTGTTGTTTTTTAAATTGAGGATGGCCAAGCATCATCCCGATCTAATTTTTTTGTCGTAAGCAAGCCGGTGTTGCTGTTGGTAGATTATGCGAAAAATGTGGCGGAAAATGTGTGATAAGTGATTCGTACGTTAGGCCGTGTACGTTAGTAAGAATTTGTAATGAATGCAATTATGGATCTTACAAAGGTCGTTGTCAACTGCGGAGGACCAGGTATCTATTGTAAAGAATGTACTATCTAGGAAAAAGATTCACAATCTTCGGGCATCTATCTCTATCTCCAAGATAATAGCTCGAAAACAGATTTATTTTTATGAACGAAAGAAATATGGATTTAAAAAAAAGATAAAATAGTATGCACAGGGAAATTGGGGGAATTTATTTTGATTACTATTGTCATTCATTTTAAATGGAAGGCTCTTATATTATTTTTTTTTTAATGTACTAAAAATGAACATTTTGATAATAAACATTGATGAATTAATTTCCCACTTGAAGAGTGGGAAGGTATTGTAAAATTTGTCTGGTAAAATTGACAGGAATTTCAAATTATAAAATGATGTACTCCGAAAAAAGCTTTTTATTTTTTTTAAACAATAAACTGTAATAAAATAATGGTGACATTCAAGTTTCTTATTTTTTTTATTCCTTTTACAATTGAAAATTTATCTGCTCTTTTAACTGTACCCTTATGTCAGTTTTTGATTGGCATTTCATTTGCAGAGAATTTATATAAAAATTTAGTTTAGAAAAATGACTTTTTGTGTGTGTGAGGGGAAAAACTATTAGCTCTAAGCTAAGGTCTTAAATTTATTTATTTATTTATTTATTTATTTACAATTACAATTGTTTACATTAACAAAGAACAATAAATTAGTAGTAATAATAATAACAATATAAAAACAAAAATTCAAATAAGATAAATTCAATACTTTGCATGAAAAAGAATTAAAAGGTGCCCAAAACGCTTGGAGCATCCTTCAAAAATTTTTATAAATCCATATAAAATTGTATAAATTGGTATGACATTAAATAGTAACAATAATATCAACAACAACAACAACAGTGAACTGTGTAAATCGGTTAACATTTAAAGGTGGATTTCCATGTGCGCGTCAACGCGTCAAATGACGTCATTTTCTGCCCATAACGGCAGTTTCTGTCAATGTCGCTGCCCTTATTTAGCTGCTCATATGGAAACACAAAAGCAGCGCGCTTAGACGCACTGCGGATTTCGACAGAATTTATAGAAATTAAATTAGTTGTGATTAGGCCCGAGCGAATGCTTCTAAGGAGATGATGTTTAAAAGATTGAAGAGAAGGTGCGTCGTGAAGTTCTTCAGTTAATTTAGACTAACAGATAGCACTAGAAATCGATATTGATCTCTTTAAGTAATTCACTCTATAAAGTAATTTTCTCTCTCGTGTGGTAGTGATATGGGCTGGTTATAATAGGGGGATTTCTACTATAATATGTGTTATTTGTGACTTTATATATAAATTGAGCTAGTTGAATAAAGTTCATTAAATTGTAATAAATTAAAGTTTTTAAATTCTGAACTGACAGAAGAGATAGCGGGCCTATTTAACAATGTACGTAAAAAACGTTTTTGAATTTTAATTATAAGATTTATATTTTTCTGTGTGGTCGAACCCCATAAACATGTTCCAAAGCATAAATTTGTATGAATGAAGGTGAAATATAAATTTAGTAAAATGTTACGCGGAAGATGATTGACTCTATAAATAATGCCTAAAGAATGGGATAGTTTAATAGCTAAATGTTTTATATGAAGGCTCCATCTTAAATCAGGGGTAAAATAAATTCCTAAATATTTTTAAGAAGAGACTCTAGATAGGATTTCATTATTAACGCAAAGCTTAATTTTATTATAGTCAATCAGTTTATTACGTTGATGAAAGATCATGTAATATGATTTGTTCAGGTTTAGTGGAAGTTGATTTATTAATGACCAGTTATAGATTTTATTCAGTAAAGAATTTACTATATTTTCAAGTTGTTCTTCAGAATCAGCTGAGGCTATAAATGTGGTGTCATCAGCAAATAATGTGAATTGTGTATTGTTAGCAATATTAGAAAGATCATTAATAATAAAAAGTGAGAACAATAGCGGCGATAGAATAGAACCTTGTGGTTACTAATTAATTTTGGAGAAAGTTGTGAATTGAGACAAATGGAAATTATGTTGCATTATTTCTTGATAATTTTATTTCTAAATTCTTAGGCTTTTACTCTTTCCATAGAAGTGGGAGAAGTAATGATCAAAATGTTTTCATTCTCTGATCTTCTATTACTTTAGAAATTGAATGTTTTAGAATAGTGGTATTCAAAGTGAGTTCCGTCAAACATTTCCAGGGGGGTCCGCGGAAACCTTGAACCCAGTTAAAATTTTTATTCTGGTAAGATTTTTCTGAAAGGGTTCAATTAATATTTATTGAAAAATTGTACTCAGAAAACTTAATCTAATCTGTGTATTTCCAAACAACTATTTTTTATAGTATTATGAACATAAACTGACATTATATTGCTAAACACCACCATCATCCATTTTCTTTTATATTTGTAATTTACTTGTATCATTTGGGTATGAAATCCCTTAAGTTAAAAAGAAATGCGAATGACGACTACCTCAATTACATGGTGCTGAAGAACTGGGGATGGAGCGGCAGCGCTCTACTTGCTCATCTTATTGGAGAAATATGGGATAAAGGCCAGTTTCCTGTATCTTTGAAAAAGGCGTTGATCTGCCCAGTTTTTAAAATAGGCGATGGTAGTGACTTCAAGAATTATGGACCAATCTCCATCCTCCCTTCCATATATAAGATCATAGAAACCACCATTTTTAAACCTATGAATGAATACCTGTGGTCAAAGTTACCGGACTTCCAATATGGAGGAAGGCCTGGGACTTCCTGTTGTGATGGAAGCGGTTGAGGCGTTGGACCAGCATAAAACTTTTATTTTAGTCATGGTGGATATTGCTAAGGCCTTTAACACCGTGTCTAGAGAGCAACTTTGTGCCGAATTAAGGGCCCATGGCACTGCTGGCAAAATGTTAGCATTAGTAAGTGACCTCTTTAGTAATCGTATCAACTGCATCAGGAGTGAGGATAATATTGTGTGTCAACCGTCTACCCGCGGAATACAGCAGGGATCCTCAATCAGTAACACCTTATTTGCGACACTATTGGCGCCATTAGAGAAGTTGCCATTATTGTTTACGATTAAGGCCTTTGTTGACGATGTCATCCTAGTCAAAACTTATGATTACCACCTTGACCCAGTTATAGCTCGACATATCAATTTGGACGTGGAGATATTACATGAATGGTTTCAAGCGAGAGGAATGGCGATAAATAAAGATAAAACGACAACTCTAGTTGTTAGCAGAAAGCATCCAGTTTTGACGACAGCGAAACTTTTGGGGGTTACGCTTGACAATCAACTCAACTTTTTTCCCATAGGGAGAATTTGATTAGCCAACTAAATAAGCTTTGGTATTTAGTGAGGAAACTCCGTCGTATTCTGACGAGAAGAGAGATGATTATTATACTCAAATCGAAGATAATACCCAAAATTTGCTATGGACTACCGGTGTGGGCCACACCTCACAAATTTATGCAAAATAGGTTGAATGTAGCTTATAATAATATTATAAGAGCTGCCTTTAACATATATGGTGATCGATCTATTACCAAGGTTTGTAATGAAAATAAGCTATTTACGTTCGATTCGATTGTCTGCTGGTCTAAGCTGCGAGAATTGGTGAAAGCGATAGATTCGGGGAAACATCCGGCCCATTATGTTAAAGAATGGCCTTTGGAAACCAGCCTAAAAAGTTACTTATTATCCAACCACCAGGTATTGTTTTGAACTTTCGGGAGAAGTTTTTCCCCCACAATACTTTTAAACTTTGGACCAATTACCCTTGAGTGACCGTCAAAAGATTTTTAAATGTGACGTAAAGTTTTGTATGAACCATCGTCAACACTCATATGCCATCATAACACAGTATGTGCTTGCCCATCAGATGATAAACTAACCTTTGACTATAATGTCCATGGGGACGCAATTTATAATAATAATAATAATAATAATAATAATAATAATAATAATAATAATAATAATTTGTTTATCATATTAGTTGTTTGAACTATGAATTATCAATTAGAATCAGAAATATTTTTGATATAGATTTCGCAACTTTTACTGTTGTTTTCGTGGTTATGGAGCCTGTCTATTATGCCATTTTAAGAAGAAGAAAAATTGACAAATCAAATTGAGAGAAGCGTATTGAAATTTTATTAAATGATTTAATGTATGAGAAAAATATTTAAATAAGAGGAACTCAGACCCGTAGTCAGGGGGGGGGGGTCGAGGGGGGTTAACGACCATCCCATTATGGAAAAAGGTCCGACTCAGTGCAATTTTGAAAAAATGTCCGGAATTTTTGAAAATCGACCCCCCCAAGATAACGTCCTGGCTACGGCCCTTATATCAGGCGTCTTATTCTTCAGAAGGTTATGGCAGCGAAAGCGACTACCCTTCTTTAAGACAAAGTACAATAGGCTTTCTCGCAAGGTCCAGAAAGAGGTTAAATCTCTACGAAATCAAAAGTGGATTGAAAAACTCGAGTCCTTTGTCAGTCCAGGACAACTCTCTGGGGCACAGTGAGGGCCTTAAAGGGTAACAGACCCATCAAATTGCCGCCACTGCAATGGCAACGTTGTCACCAGTGATCGGAACAAGGCCCAACTGATCGCAGACGCCTAGTGATACTAACCAGGACGGTCTCTCAAACTTTCGGCTAGTAAACCATGGTTGTATCGCTTACGGGCTCACCCATCGTGTTCCTACCCCTGTGGAAGTCATTAGTACTCACGAAATCTCCGAAGTCATCAAGCGACTTAAAACCAAATAAAAGTGAAGTATAAAAAGTAAAGAGAGAAAAATGAAGCATTTTTTTAACACCCTTACTCTCAAAATGAAAGTTTAAGTTGGCAAAACAAATTCTAACGTCACAAACTGCTCCACGCAAACAAAACTCCATAGACATGCAGGAAAAATGAATCTATTTAAATTTTTTTGTGGGAAAAAACCCCGAAATTGTGAAGAAAGAATTGCTAAAATGTGTTGTCATCAGGAGCAAACCTATATGTAAAATTTAAGAGCGAATGGAAAAGCGGAAGTGCTTCAAAATTCGACTGAAAGGTTCCGTACCGTCTCACAAGATCCAAGAGCGAGTTAATAAATATAAGGGCGGTAAAAAAGCAGCAGATAGTGATTCCATCACCACCAGTGCTCTCAAGAACTTGCTTCCTAATGTTGTCTCGACGATTACGAAAACCATAAATGACTGCCGGAAACTTGGTTACACGTGGAAGGAGTCCGTCATCGTTACATACCATAGCCTGGTCTAAACCCTGCTCTCGCAGTCAGCTACAGCATTGACCTCGTTTCACTCGCGAATACATGACGACAGTTCTGGATATTTTACCAAGATTAGCGAATTAAATAATTTCGAAGATTTAAAATTTCAACAATAATTAATTAAAAACAAAAACGTAAAAGTTCACAAAATTCAATTTTTTGATGAACCAATAATTATTTAAATTAAGCCAACTTTTGATTTACAATTTTGACATAATTTTGAAAAAAATAAATTTGTTTACAATTTGCAGTTTGGGGCTGAAAAAACATTACTAAATTTAGCACAAGAAATTTCTCATGATGAAAAAGTTCTTGGACGCCAATCTCCTCAATGTTAAGGCAATGGCCACAAGAAGATTCCAATCCCAAAAATTATGAATTGGCTTTTTACCTACAAGGCGAGACACTGAATAAACGAGACGGGAGCAATTTGACAAATACAAGACATATTTATGGCAAAATGTTTAATATTTTTCAAAGTAGTTACCTTCTGAGGCAACACCTTTATTGCGGCGTTCATGCAAGTTTTGGAAACATCCTTTAAAGTCCTCTGTCTTAACACTTCCAAGTTCTGCTGTAACGTCCTTTAACACTTGTTTTCAGTTTGGGACGAGGAAAACGTCTGGTGGAGACAACTCTGGGGAATAGGGAGGGTGATAAAGTTCCACAATTCCAAGAAAAATCAGCCAAGAAACTCTGAACACAACGATCAAACTAACGACGATAAGAAACCACAAATTCACAATAATCATTTTTAATAATGCCTCAGGTGTACATTTCAGTGGTACGCTCCTTGTGAATGTACTACATTCCTTATTGCAACTTTTTCTGGATCACGTGCTCCAGCTCAACAGCAAGCAATACAATAACCGTCTTCTTCCATTTCACTCTCACTCTCAACCACCACCTTCTTAACAGATTAATGATGAACTTGATTTGCGCATCCTCTTCTGTTTTCTTTTTTCGTTTCTTTATTGGTGGACATATGAGCAGGAAACTTATTTCCATTTAAAAATCAGTAGGACCTCCCTGGACTCTTTTCATAGTGGTTTTTCAGCCAGTGAAGGAAAACATCAATGTTAGCGTAAGCTGGTGATCATTAGAAAATGCATGTTTAATAAATTTAATATATTATTGTCATATCGCCAGATTAAACGAAATAAATCTGGTGATATGACATGTAAAAACAAGTGAGGGAGATCGAAGCTAGCAAACAAAAAAATTGTCACTAAGAAGCCCCTGCCTCCTCCGGAAAATAGAAGCAGCCGGGGAAAAGCAGAGATACGTAATACAAAGCGATTGGTGGAGGATGAGAAACTAACCAATCAGAGTGCGAGAAAGAAAAAGAGAAAATTTTTCAAAGAGAAGGAGAGGCAGAGAGAGTGGGGAGATGTCAAGTACGGCGGATCACAAGGGAAAAGGAGGACTGGGAAAACTCAGAAAAAGAAGATAGACGGTATTGCGAGTTCAGCGAGTTGCTCATCGTGCCGTAAGAAAAGAGAAGCACGAGAAGAGGACTTTCCCACTAAGACTGCCGACCGAAGCCAGGCATCTCGAACTCTCTCCGACCGCATCTGTCATAACGACGCAATACCAATGTCTCACGACAAACGACAGTTTTATCATCGCCCAAGGCCGCTCAGGACCCGTTCGCCTCGACCGCTGAAAGAAACGGAAGGTAGCCACAACGTAGAATTCGGTGAAGGATTCCTATGAGCTGGTCCTCGTAGCTACGCTCGTTATATTCCCCGAGGAGGCGAGGAAAACCGATAGCGAATGATTATCATTGTGACGAACATACGGTTTGGTTTGGTTTGTTTGGTATCAACGTCCTTTTCAACTGCCATGGTCATTTCAGGACGGCGTTAAGGTGCGTTCCCATAGCTCGCTTGGAGCTTGAAGCTTGACGCTTTGAGCGTGTTGCTTGTGATTTTTCAAGCTCAAGCTATCCTAAACACCAAGCTGATATGCGCTAGTTGCATGAAGCGCTTGGATTTTCAAGCTGATTTTCGCTTCAAGCGGATATCTAGGTCAGTTTGATTTTAAAGCTACAAGCAGCTTGGAAATGACTGAGGCACATGCGCAGTACGCCTTTCTCTCATGACAGCAATGGGTGCGTGCATGGGGTCGTGATGATAGTGTGAATACAAAGGAGAAAAGTGAAGGAAGAATTCCGCGAATTGTACATGTATTTGTTTCCCTTTTCTCCTTTGTATTCATGATTTGTTTGATGAATATCTTCAGTTTATAAATATTTCTTCTTTAAGTATTATACTATGGTTTAAATTTTTTTTTATTAATATATATTTTATTTTATTTTATTTTATTTATTTATTTATTCATTATTTTATTTAATTTTATTTATTATATTACATTTGATTGAGCTAATTTTATATAACTTTTAATTTCTTATTTTATATTACTTTTATTTTGTTTTCATTTTATTCATTTATTATACATTATATTCATTAATTAGTTTATAGTCTTTATTGAATTTATTATATATATTTTATTAATTTGTGTATTATTACTTTATTTATTACTTAAGTTTATTTAATTAATTATCAGTTCTGTTTATTTAAATTTAATTGGTTTTGTTTTATTTTATTTATTCCATTTATTGTATCGTCAGCGAAAGTAAAATAAATATCACGTACTGCTAAAGTGGAAATAAGTTTTCCTTTTTACAAAATACTTTTACGATTAATTATCAATAGCTTCTTAAAATTAAACCCTTTCTCTGTAACAACAAACGTTTTCGTGCATTGAGAGGCGCCATGTTGTTTTGAATTCCCGTCTGCGATTTCTCGCGAGACACGTTAGCTATGGGATAGCTTCAACGCTAGCTTGGCTTTTCAAGCTGAACTTTTCAAGCCATATTTTTCTAGCGAGTAGACTTTGCTTCCAAGCTCAAGCTTCGCTTGAAATCCCAAGCGAGCTATGGGAACGCAGCTTTATAGGGGCCGCAAATTTTGCCTCGCAAGGGTTCTTTAACGTGCAGCCGGCAAACGACTACACGGGACCAACGGCTTTACTTCCCTCCCGAAGGAAGTGCGTGATCTCAGGATTTTCCCCCTGAAAAAATCCTCGTCGTCCTCGGCCGGGATCGAACCCGCGTCCTCGGGCATCAGAGGCGATCACGCAGCCACTGAGCCACCGAGGCCGACACGAACATACGGACTCACAATTGAAGAAGACGGAGGTACCTGACTCCGCCGTACTTGTAAGTGAAAATTCGGTTAATGTTTACTATCCGCACAAATCGCAAACGCAAGTCTCACTCTCGGCCCTGCGGGCCTCGCGGGTTAATGTTTTCCGTTACTCGAACGTCTTCGGCGTTCTGTCTACGACGTCCCCCTCCGGGGGCAAATAACTGATATATACCCCAACCTATATGGTTACAGGGGGGCAGTTGGTTTACCCCCGGCCGGTTACAGGAATCGCGACAATTTAGTTTGCGGAATCAGTCATCGCGTGATGTGCGGATAGTGAATATTAACCGAAAATTCTATGGTATCACGCCTCGAGCATTTAGAGACTGTAGAAATAGCTACTGCGGCGGAAGCCAATGAATGCTCCAACGAAAGTGAAGTGACTTTACGTGAATCTCCGCCAGCAACGGGAACGAAGCTGTGTAGTTTGGAAGCGTTGAGTTCACTGGAGCTTATTCAAGAGATTGGAGGATTAGCTGTAAACTGTGATGGGACTTCGTCCACGAATTTATCCCCAAAAAAATTTTCCGAGAGGGAACGAAGCCGACCCGTAAGGACAACGAGGAATTTGCAAGTGCGCGCCCGCTTAACGAGATCTCGAGCGGTGGGCCGTGCTTGGCTTGCCAACCGTCCGCGCGGGGTATGCTGTAATGTACAAGTTTAATATTAACCGTAATTAAGATAGAAAATATTAAGCTAGGATAAGAGTTTGGATTATATGCGATTTACTCTGACTGATGCATGTTATAGTATTTCTTTTCATATGTATGGAAGTAGCCTGGCCCCTCTCGTTGACTTACCTATCCATGTCGCAGTTATCTGAATCGACGGTGACGATTCCTAAATTCATCGACCGCCTGCCCAAAGGCGAATTATTCAACGTGGAATCATCTTTGGACTAGCCTTAACTTCCTACTGAAGACTGATACAATTTCTTATTTCCAACTATTCCTTTTGTAAAAAAAAATAAGTTGCCATTGAAAGCGCTCAAGAGAGCACTCTATGTAATTTTATATTGATTCAATATTTAACCTTTATTAAAGGAAATATTTAAAGTTCATTAAGTTTATTCTCCTTCTTTCCCTGACACGGCTGTTTCCTCTGGGTACGACTTTATTAAAGTTAATTTTTAAGTTTAGTCAGTTCATTGTTTATCACAGCACGTGACAATTATGCCTGTTTTAGTTATTTTGTACTAATCATGTGAAGAATATAATTCACATTCATTTATTTCTGATGATGAACTGAATTCCGGAAAATCGATGAAATTGAAAAAGTTGATGGAATCGCTTTTTGAAGTTGATAAGGAAGTTAATTAATTACGGCATTCTTCTAATTTCTTCAGGACTTAATTTGGTGACTTTTATTTGTTTTAATTTATTTTAATTATATCATTATTGAAAGGAGATTTGCATTTTAATTCAACAATGTAACCTTCATGGTTTCCATCGTGGATTTCAACAATCACTTTTTTCATTTGCTGGAAACAATGAAGGTTTGATTGTTGCTATTGGATTATCTATAGACCTAATGAAGGTCAGGTGACTTTTCATTGCCGGGGCTCGTCAATAACGCTGATGACGTCATGCACGGGAACCGGGGCCTTTATTTCTTGGTTAATGAACACTGCTATTGAATTAATACGATTCACTAGGCTCAGTGGTGTCGTTCAAATTAATGATACCATACAAATTACTGAATTAATTTTTAAGGCGAAATATAAACTTAAAACTAAGAAAAAACTCTTTCACCACAACGATAATAGACTGAAAATATACAACTTGATACTGGAAGTACTTTTCGGGAGCAAATGCTTCCATTATTCAGCAGCCCAGGAGCACCTCAAGGAAAAAAAAATTAACAATCGGCTCGTTCGAATTCGTCCACCAACCTTGTATTAGGCATAGGCTTTTTTTGACGTAAACACTCTGGGCATTTAAGCATTTTTCGTAATGCCTGACAATTTTGGATAGCGTCGTCAATCACGAAATAATAAAAGAAGCGCATTACGTTATCCAAATATTTCCTGTAGTTTCAAGAAGTTTTAAAAGTATTTGGTTTGAGATAATTACCAATGATTAACGGGCTCAAGAAATCAGGAATAAAAATAAAAATTACATAGAGCATCTTTCCATGACTTCGACCATATAGCCAGACTCAACTTTCATGTTTATTAACTGCCCCTCGTATATTTGGCGTTCATTTGATTCAATTATTCACCGAGACTAAATTCTTTGGTTATTAAAAAAAATAATAAATGTTATTAGTTTCTCTTATTTTATTGAAAACTTCGAAGATTGCTGACTGCTTAACGCTACGTCTAACATTATGTATGGGTTTATGAATGACTACCCTAGTAGGCCTTCAGCTTATTCTAAGCTTATGCGGAGGTTACTGCTTATGAAAATCCGTAAACATTTATGCCTATGCGCCATAATTCTACACGTAAGCAGGTAGATTTGATCAATGTATAGAAAAGAACGCCAGATATTAAGGGTTTTAAGCCGTAACAAATAGTGCTAATGTTCAGCAATTAATTGATGGGCCGTTCCAAACAGCCGTGAAAACTGCAGCCGCGGATAAAGACATTTTAAGGAAATGACAAGAAAAAAAATAATGCCATGTCATTCTATTTCATGGATAATGCAATTTGTGCAATTCTAGATATAAAATGAAAAAAAATGCCAGATCTCAAACCATTTTAAATACATGCGTTGCTTTTTTTGCAGTAAATACATTCTGCAGTTACTTTTCTGTAGTCAGATAGGCCTGTCAGTTTAGCGTAGCTTTTTCTTTTCCTCTTCTTCTTCCGGGATCCAAATTTAACTGCTTCGAACGAGACCGACTGCCATTGTTGAACGCATGCAGTAATTCCACTTTGTTTTCAACAATCGGGCAAGTGAATGTCGCGGGCTATTACGAAAGATCAGTGCTTATATGCAATTGTTGACTAAAGCGGATTTACAAATGCAGAGAAAAGAATCATTACTTCATGTCATAAGTTAGTAAAGCGCAGATGGTTGGAAGAAAGGTAAGCCCAATGATTTAATTATCCTTAGCAATTTTTAAGGAGAAACCTAAATTAAGCCTTGGTATAAGATTTAATGTTAAAAAAGGATAAGATAATTTTTTATAAATAGCTATCCCTGACGAATTGTTGCTAGTATTAAATGCGATTACGCATGAATTCTTATTTGACTGCGAACAGCAATGGCTTCTCTTTCTGAAACAATGTTCACGTTCTCTTCGAAAAGTCATTACCTTATGAATATTTTTCAGCGTATTTATAAAATTCACTCTTAATAAAGTTTTCAAAACTGAACACCAAAAGCAATAATCAATAAACTGTTTTTATTCGCTTTATTCTTTTTGGTTCCCAGACGCTTCTAATTCGAACACTTCGGTTTCAGTCATATAGGTCTAATATAATTCTTTCATGTCTTTTTATCTACTTGATGTGTATCCGGGTTTATTATTTATTTATTTATTTATTTATTTATTTATTTATTTATTTGCTTTACAGATAAAAGAAGTTCGCTTCTTAAGACAACCTCTTCCTTATATGTTGAATAAGAATCATTCTTAGATTCCTTTCCAACAATGACTGACATGAAGTTGCGATTATCCCAGTACGGGAATATATTTAGATTAAAGTCAAGACCGGTGATCTTCCAATTTGTCAGATTCATGCGTTAATGAAATTTCAGGAAATATTAAGAATGGATTTTGACTTACAAGTTAGTATTTCTTTGTCTTAGTAATGTAATTAAATTAATATTGAAATCTCGTTTTACTGGTAGATTAAAGTTAAATTTTATTATGGAATAATGTTTGGGTATCGCTGGCCAATAATTTTATTACAACTTGAGTTCTTGTTTTCTCCGTATTAGTTCAATGCACAGTTCAGAGAGGGGTCGTTGCATCAATCAAGTAATGGCAAATACAGAAAGAGTCGTGGTATTGAGAAGCAAAGCTTTTGGTAAGCAAAAGCCATTTTTTCTTTTTTGTAACATTATCAACATCGTTTTTTTCATAATGTATGAGGATGAGGCTTAGGCATGCTGATCATACTTATTACAATCAATCATATAATTAGACAAATGATATCGTATCTTCTAAACCAATTGTTCCCAAGATTGGATCCCCGAGCTTATTTGCATTTATTTTTGTAGGAAATTTCATGATTTATTCCTCCATTTACCACCCTATTAAATGTACCATCTTTGTTTTTTGTTTTTTTTTTCTTTTTCTATTTAAATGTGAGGTTGAGGGTCAAGTTAATTCTTTTAGAAAAGGGAATAGGATTCGAAAAGGTTTGGAATTACTTTTCTAAAACTTAAGAATTTCCAATTATAAACTTGTTCAGCATGAAATTCCGATCAACGGATCAACCAAAAATCGGATTGGGTATTCTATCCATCGTTTATGATAGAAATGTAGTCATTCCAAACAATCTGCAACAGTCAGTCACGGACTACTGAACCATAGCATAATTCTGTATGCAACTTCACCGATGCCATTACATCAAAGAAAGCAGATATTATTGCTCTGTATGCTTCCTGAATAAGTTGTTTGCAGATCCTATTATCAGATTGGTTGCGTGGCATAAACTTCTTGTAGCCCTACAAGAAAAATGTCAAGTGGCGTAAGATATCTGAGCGTGGTGGTTAATGAACTGGTCCTCGGCCAATCCATCGACCTTGAAACATCTCTCCTAAACGTTCACGTAACCCAAAATTGGCATGGAACGCGCCCCAAATGTACGAGGCCGGTGGCAAATTGTCCTCAAAATCTATCACGACAGCGACAATCGTGATTCCTTATAGCGTTTTTGTCGTTTGCTTGATAAAAGTATGGTTCCCACCAAGGAGCCATTGTCCAACCCACACAATACACGTATCCTGCAGTTCACTTGATTTTTCTCACAGCAACCGTCGAGGATTTTCTACAGTCCAGTAATGAAGATTGCTTGTTGACGAATCCATCCCGAGAAAGTTGGGCTTAATCTGACCATAACTTCTCATTAGCAAAGTTTGGATTATCAGCCAGGCAACAAAGAAACCAGTTGCAGGATCCTGATGGTTCGTTGGGAACAATCATTTGCAGCAGTAATTGCTCTGCTGCTTGTGATAGTTTGCCAGGAACTGTTGCCAAGTCTGTTATTGTAGCTTCATAATTTAGTCCTTGGTCGACCTTGACCTTGGTATGGAAGTAACTAGCTAATAACATCCAATTAGATCTTGGGCTGCTTCTAAAAACTCTCTCCAGTCGCGATCGAGCGTAAGCGTTCATGATCAACGCGAGCACTGCATCTAAAAATGA
Organism: Rhysida immarginata; assembly: GCA_023313115.1. Taxonomy (NCBI): domain Eukaryota; kingdom Metazoa; phylum Arthropoda; class Chilopoda; order Scolopendromorpha; family Scolopendridae; genus Rhysida; species Rhysida immarginata. Next base: position 1,867,813 of record JAHWFO010031028.1, on the reverse strand, counting down.
GCGCTCGTCATTGGCGCCTCTAAAAACTCCCCGATCTCATCGTCGTGTTGGGAACGCTCAGGATCAATGTGATCTTATTTCGAATGTGATTACTTCGCGTTGCCTCGCTCACTTTCACTACTTTCGCTTTCCAATAATGGCCGACAGTGTAAGGAGCGTATCCCACCACCTCGAAGTCTGTTCCCAATGCGGTTTGTTTTGTAATGAAAATGAAGGCACAGAACAGGTCAAGATACACGGCAGAGGCGAAGGAGCTGAAGATAAAAGCAAAGATTGTTTTATATATTTTATTTTTTGAATTTTTCTCTTAGGTTTCGAATTTTCTTTAAAGTTTAGTTTTATCGTACGTGCACTCTCGTACGTAGATTTTTTAACACTCTCGTATTTATTGTCATACAAGAATTAATGCATTGAAATCTAATAAATCCCCATCAGATTATAATATTGGACAATAAATAATTACGCCTAAAACAGAAAGTTTGAAAGCGTGACGAGTTTCTGTGGCAGTTACCTTATTTACTGATCGGGCTATTATCTCGTTGCCCTTGGCGCTGTCAAAAAACTTCATGAGCGGGTGCAATCAGGGGTAAACGATCACGTGATTGAAAATGAGCGCTCGAGTTTTTAGTCTCGCTGCTTGCTCAACTTCATTGAATATACAAAGCAAGGCTTATTTGACTTGTAACAAAGCGCAACATCGCAATATTCTTTAAGTTCCTGCTTTTTTTTTTTTTACGTATAAATATAATTTTACTTTTAAACAATTTTTTTAATTTTATAACTACTTTGAATAAAAACCTAAACACTTATCGATTAAAAATTCATCAAAATTAGTTTATGGTTAGTAGGTTATGTAAGAATCATTTAAATAAAATTCTAAATTTTGCAGAACATTTTGTCAAAATTTTTCAAAACTTGCCAGTCCAATTCAAACTTTTTCCCCTCCCAATGCAATTCAAACTTTTTTTTTTTTTTAATTTTTTATTCTTGTTTATCTTTTTGTAGTTGGTGCCATGCAAAATCCGCAGTTTTCTCCTGGTTTCCAACATTTACTGGAACACCTGCTCCATCTCAATAGCAAGCATTATAATTCTCTTCTTGTGGTTATTGGTCACTCTTGATTTCAGAGCAACAAAATCATAAGCAAGATTGAAATTTGTTAATATTATGGAACATTACAACAATTCTTCAGAATATAATTTTTTATAGCAATTAACTATTTTGGGCCATATGTTGCCTTAATTGTGTACAATTTATGAAGTGACCCTGATATATTTTTTTCTTATAAACCCCTAATATAAATTTGCTTTTAAATTGTCTTTTTTGTACAATGTTTAAGTAGGTTCTCATACTACAGAGCTGTCTATTATTCGCTGTCATGTTGCACCTTGGCGTTTCTGTTAATCTAATAGTTTTGACACCAGCGTATGTATCAACCACTATACTTCACTGTAGATAAGATTTTTTCTTGTTATTGTAACAAACTGTAATGAAAAAAACGACAGCCTTTTTAAGCAATATCGACGGTAATTTTGTTATTGTAACTAGCACGTTTCAGTTAAATTGCAATCAAGTTATTCCAAGTGTTCTGGTGTATAATTACATTTGTCCTAGTGTCACAATCCAGATTAAGTGCTTATTCTTTCTTCCAGATGAGCTTATTCTGAGCTTGTGGCAGGTGGTTTTATCATTTAAGGTAAAAAATAATCCCAGGCATCCATCATGCCTCTGTTCCTACACTATCTCCTGAAGGTATGTTGCCCCCAAGAGCATGCACTAGGCAAACAAGAACAATTGATGAAAATAGGAAAGAAAATTTCAGACTGGATTCGAACCAGAAACCTTTAGCTCGCCGTGCTGACGCGCAAACCAATGCGCCACCGTGGAATCCAGGCTGTGGAATTTTCTTTCCTATTTTCATCAATTCTTTAAACATCTGAAGTTTCATATACTCTTAAACAAGAACAATCTGAACCCACATTATACTCGAATGTAGCAGAAATACAGGAAACAATGCAACTTCATATACAAACGAAATAAAATGTAATGTCATCAGCTAGGTGGGGTCTTTTTCGCATTGTATAATTCAATTTCAGATATTTACGTTCAATTTGTTATATAGAACTGGAATTTTATCATTATATCTCGTATTACAATATCGAGTTCGGCTTTTGTTGATTGTTCTAGAGTCGAATAATCTGTATGGACTCCACGAGATTATTTACTTCACTTGATTAATACCAGATCACTCTTGATGATGCTTTATCTGAAATGTTAGTATAATAATTACCAACCCTTCCGTATTAAGAAATAAACTAGTTAAGATTAGCAACAAAAAATATTTATTTAATGCCGACGCGTTTCGTATTATCACCACGTTCTGCTGACATAAAACTACAAGTGAGGTTTTTGATCAAAATTTATAAGTTGAAAATGTTAAATTTATAATAAGGAGAGTGACAAACAAAACTCATCAAAGGAATTTACAACATTTAGGGCAGCGTCATCCCTGGCTGTCTAGCCAGGGCTTTGTAGTATCCAATAATGGATCAAAGGTGGTTTGATTGTTGTAAATTCCTTTGATGTGTTTGGTTAATCACTCCCTTTGTTGTACAATTTTAATATTTTATACTTTTTACATATGGTCAAAAACTTTAATTGCTGTTTAACGTCCGTAGAAGATGATGATAATGAAACGCATCGGCATTAAATAAATAGGCGGGAAGGTGATTAGGGCATCAGTCTTGATGAAGATTGATTGAAATGCAAATGATATTTGCTTATTAGATACAAAGAACCATGGAAAGTGGTAAGCATCTTTCTTTTAATTTGAAATTGATAAGATGTTACTACCTCAATGGCCATAGAATATACTCGAATAACAGCTTTTTATTCTCATCATAGAAAATAAGTTTATATTGGTTTGATTGGCAGCTCTTTGGTTAATTTGATTGGGAACAAGTTTTAAATTGGTGATTTTCCCTTTCTGTATTATGTATACAATATATAATTATGGTGTAACTTCTTGAGTTAAACTGTAACAGATTTTAATTATGTAAAAAAGGAAAAAAAAAAAAAAAAAAAAAAAAAAAACTCGACAGCACAAAGCTATTTTTTAAAAATAGTAAGATGTATGATAGGTAATATTTTAAGTGTCGCTATTTAAGTTCATTGTGAAATAAAGATCGTTATTTTTAAACTTTATAAAAATCTTGACATGGGGGGGAAAATGTTTAACACTTTGATGTTTAGAAATAGAAATGGTTATTAAAACCTTATTTTGAAACTTGAATATAAATGCCAATGTAATGTAACTTTTGAAAATATATTTGAATAGTTTAATGAATGGTTAATAGTAGCCAGAATGAAAATGGGAAAACTATTTCATGTACCAAGAGAAATATTACAGTACATTGAATTGTAATAGGACCAAATATCCTGCTTTATTTTATTTTCATGTACAGCTGTTTTACAAAGACTCCATTCTGTAGTTTAATAATAAAAGTGCATAGCTTCATTTTTACAGCCAACATTCTGTTGCTAGGTTTACTTTATTTACACAACAGGTTTCCACAATTACTAAAATTTACAATTTCAGTTTTTTTCCAAATATTTCAAAAATATCAATTTACAATCTTATTTTTTATCCGACCCAAACTTTCGAAGCTATTTAACAAAACGTATGCGAGAATCACGAAGTGTTTGCAAGTGGAGGGACATCAATTTAAACAAATTTAGACAATTTTTATTACAAACTAATTGCTTAGAAAAAAGTTACAATAAAATGTTAAAATAGTCCATTAAATTAACGATCGGAAGATTGTATCTCATGATTGACTTAGAATAAGGCTTTGTTTCCGGATAAAATTTCATAACCCGCGCTTAAGTTTGGGTCGGATAAAAAGGTTTCTGACAAAGTTATGTTTATTAACTTGAATTAAATACCGGTAACAAAAATAGCTATCCAGATAACAATTCTGAACTATTTTGATTACCCGGTATATACTGTAGATTTAAGAGGGAATGAGCAACATAAGAATATTTCCCAAATATATTGGAAAAGGGTAAAAAGTGCAAGTCGAATAAAATTAACATGAAAAAAATAACCAAAGATATAAATAAATAAAAAAGAATATCGAAATAAAGCCAAAAGCTTAATCCAGTAAATCAAACGGAACAGACTGAGACATGGGGGCAGCCAAGGGAGGGCTTCTAAACTATAAACAAATGCTTGATTTTTGGTGGAAATAAGATGTACACTGAAACTTTGAAGTATTGACTGTATTCTGCAAAGATGGAACTAGTCTTTGGTGTGCTTTTCCACAGTTTCTCTCGTCCATATACAGGGTGAACTAAAACAATAGGGACACACTTCAGGGTGATTCCTCGCAAGAAAAGTAACAAAGTCCGGAAAGGGCAATAATTGTATGCACGCAGGGACGGCCCGAGGGTGCTCCTGCCTGCATAGTTTTTATTATTAAAAGGACCCGCACGACTTGGAATGACTTTCAATCGAGCCCTGCCTTTTCTTAGGCCGCTCCTGTATGCACGACAGTAAGTTTTTTTTTCGGTTGCAGAGTTACTTTTAGGTTCATATCAGGAACAAGCCGAGATGGTCGTCCCATACGGAGAAGCACATACGAACGCTCGAGAGGCCGCACGGATGTACTAAGAAAAGTACCCCGACAGACAGCACCACTCGAATCACAAAACTTTTGCAACCACATTTCGGCATTTGTGTGAGAAGGGGTCCTTTGATGGAAGAGGCGAACACAACTTGTGTTGTGATGTGTTCTCTAAGACAGTGTCTAGGATAATATTTACAGTAAGGAGTGTTTATGCCCCTAAGCTTGTGTATCTTAGCCAGATGTTGATGTATGATGCTGGTTATCTGAATATGTCTGTATTAATAGTCTGCGTGAGTATTTTGCATCTGGATGTGACGTCTTAGATGGTTTCTTCTGCAATATAAGGCATTTTCTGCGAGCTTCATCAATCGAATCCTTGATAATGTGCAATCATGATTCCTTCAGTTTTTTCCAAAGGGACTCCCTTCACTCGACCAAAATCACGACCCTTTTTTTGTCGACGTGTGGCCCGTTGAGGTCAGAAGGATATCTGCCATGATTTAAGCTTAGTTCCTTTCTGAGTCATGATTGAAGCTTAGTATACGAGGTGCTATCCAAAATTTCCCGAAATTGTTTTCCACAATGCAATGCGTTGCTTCTTCCCACAATTCCTTCCCTTCCCCTTTCCGAAAGTGGTTTGGTTTGGTTTGTTTGGTATTAACGTCCTTTTCAACTGCTATGGTCATTTCAGGACGGCGTTATAGGGGCCGCAAATTTTGCCTCGCAAGGATTCTTTAACGTGCAGCCGGCAAACGACTACGCGGGACCAACGGCTTTACTTCCCTTCCGAAGGAAATGCGTGATCTCAGGATTTCCCCCTGAAAAATCCTCGTCGTCCTCGGCCGGGATCGAACCCGCGTACTCGGGCATCAGAGGAGATCACGCAACCGCTGAACCACCGAGGCCGATCTTTCCGAAAGTGAATACATGTACTTCGCCCACTGCAGCTCCATACCCCCTTCTCGTTCTCTTAAAAACTCAAAATGTTTAATAATTATTTTTTTTAAATTCAGAAACAGAATAACAAAAATAACAGAAACAAACTTATTTGATTAGTTGTTGTGTTGAACTACAACCAATGATTAAAGAAATAAATAAGCAGCTACTAGCAAGATATAGTTAAGGTTTTTTATTTGCTGAGACATTTATAATGTATTATACAAATTGACTTTTTCATACTCCACTGTTTTGTTTCATTCATGTTTTGTCATTCTTACACTGATACAACTCCAATCAGAATTTGTTTTAAAAGGAAATGGGATCATTCATCTGAGAAATAACTAAAGTTGAGCAGATCAATAATACAAATTAATTTAAGTGTAAAAATATTGATATAAAGTTCAAAATAAAATTATAAAACACATCTTCACCCACCTGCATTATACAAGTAGACATAAAAATATGAGTGAAATAAAACAGTGGAGTACGAAAGAAGTCATTCTTACACTAGCACAATTCCAATCAGAATTTGTTTTAAATGCAAATGAGATTATTCATCTGACAAATAACTAAATCGAGCAGATCATTAACAGAAATTAATGTAACTGTAAAATTATTGAGGTTTGATTTAAATGTAAATTATATAGAAGTATTCTAATTTTAACCACACAAAATTGATTACAAAGTTCAAAATAAAATTATAAAATGAATCTTGAACCCATTGGATGTTCTCTTCACTTGAATGTGCATGACTGATGCACAGAAACGTTTTAAAAATAATGTGGAATATGAAGTGAACATCCAATGGGTGAAGATTTTTTTGTAATTTTATTTTGAATTTTATAATCAATTTTGTGTGATTAAAATTAGTAATAGCAGATTTAATAAAATAACATTTGAGGTAAAAAAAAAATGTTAGTTCAAATTTAATTAATTAAATTGGGAATAAAAATAATTATTACTTTGAGATAATTCATCAGTTTATAATTCAGCAAAAACTGTTTATAAAATATTAAAACATACTCATTTGCATCAATTTTTTTTTACAATGTTTGTGAACTTCATAGTAGTTGGTTGTTTCGCTAACAAATCTAATATTGCATAACATAATAATCGTTCATTGCAAGTTCTCCACTTTGAAGCATATTTCGATAGCCTTATTTAGGTTTTAACTAATGTAATTTACTGGAAGCTCTTTTGTGTGCATCTTCCTTATACTTTGTAGGTCATGATGTTCACTCATAGTCTAAGGAAGTATAGTCACTTCCTTAGACTATGGTTCACTCTCGCCCTTTTCAATTTCAATTAACTGCATCTCAGCTGATTTTGGAATACCTGAGACGTTTCCTTGTATGTGGCCTGGGACAGGATGATCCAATGTTAATAACTGGAGTGACTGAAATGTGAAAAAAAGATTAATTAAATGTGTTGTAAAAAAAAAAAAAAAAAAAAATTACTTAAAAATATATTACTAAGGTAGCCGTTGAATCATTTACTATTTAACCCTTTGCTTACCACATTTAATTCTACCGATCAATATTTTTTTCTGCTGGTTTTCTGAACTAATAAGGGAATCCCTCGAACATGTATGTCACAGATTTCCACCAAATTGAAATATGTTACTCATCTGAAGCTACTATAGATGCCTGCAAAATAAGAGAGTGCGAAATTGTGTTGCTTTCAAAATAAAGCGCGAAAACGAAAAAATTTCAGCATACATAGCCATACAAGGACTCCATTGTTAAAGCGGTTAGGCTATCTGGGGTTCCCTTATAAGTGAAATTCATAGAACACATTAAAATTGTAACAGAACTTTTTTTTGTATGTTGTTTATTATATATTTTTCTGTACACAACTACATACACTCTGACTGAAAAGAGCTGCAAATATTTGTCATGGTAAGATGTTTGTAAAAAAAAAAACAAAAAAAAACAGTAATGTTTTCATTAGCCGCCGTTTGTTGGCCTTAAAATGAACAGAATACTTTCAAATAGGGAATGCACAATTGTGTTTGCCAGGGCTGTCCAAGATTTCTGTCCGCGGGTAATCTTCCTTACCCCCCTATTGAACATTATGTTGATCAGTTCCTTAAAGTCGAGTTGCTAATTATCAATTCGACATTGTAAAAGAAAAAAACGAGGCAGTTTACCATTTCATTTTCCTACGTTTTAATGTGACAATTTTTTGGATGTCAGGTAGAATTGTATTTTTTTCCCCCGAAAAGACACGATTGCATATTAAGCATTTCGAATCCGATCTGTGAACAATGAAAAAAAAAAGATTCTCCTACTCCGGTTTAAATACTGGTTCAGTGATTTTATGCTTTTTCGGAATGTGCGCCATGTTATGCGAGACGAAAAACAAGCAAGTATCAGTAACAAAAGAAATAAAAATGCCTCATTTAATGCAATCGCCGCCTAAAGTCTGGCAACACTGCATAGGAAAAACTATACCCACTCCCCTCCTGACTATCTCCTTGGCTTTGTCCGCGAGCATTTTATGTTGCACGCGGGCGACGTGCACGACTTGGGCGGCCCTGGTGTATGCCATGCAGTGGCCTACCTAGAGCATTTGGCGCACCCAGGGCAGGGGGGGGGGGGGAGGTCAGAAAACATTAGCCGTCAGGTGCATTAGTTATTTGGTGCCCCTTCAAGTGGCGCCCAGGGCATTTGCCCTACCAGCCATACCATAGACATGCACGCACCTGATGCCATGCCGCAAAGAGTAAGTTACATTATTTTATGAAATACAAAAATGTTAAATATGTCATACGAGGGACAGGTGATGGTTGTAAAATTGCAGGAGCTGATATGTAGTACTACAATAAAAGGAAGCGTGGAAGAAGGCTGATCGGAATGTAGCACTGCAATAAAAGGAAGCGTGGAATAATTTAATTCAAATGATACTTTAAAACAAGAAAACAAATACACAGTCACACATCAGTTACACACAAATTGTTGGAAAGTGTGTTCTGCTAAATATATGGTCTTTTTTGTTTTTTTATATTCATAAAACAAATATTCAGCAAAAGAAGTACATACTTGTCTGTGTTTTGTTTAATTCTGCACATGGTTTTGCAGAAGGCAACAGTCTGTTTTTTTATGGTCCCATGAAAGCATTTTCGTAAAAACATTAGCCATTTCTTTAAAGTGTGATGAACAAACACCATAATTGTGTAGGTCTCTTGCATTTCAGGCCTACACTGAATAAGATGGCATCTGAAAAAAATTAGGTTACATTACATTAGTATGAATTAAGTCATTTTAACAAACTGATTATTGAAACTAACCAAGAGCTGTGGTTATCATTGATCAAACTTTTTGTAGATTTTTATGAAAAAAAATTCCTGTTTTAAGCTGGATAATTATTCGTTTATGCATTTTAGAATAAAAATGGGTAAATATTGAAATTATCCTGCATTTAAAAAACATAAAAGATCATATTTCTGACTTTGAATCATATCCTGATAGCTAAGATGATATTTCACATGAACATTTCATAAAATTCCTATTTAAGCTTATTAATATATATTTTACAAAACTTTAACTGAACTCTAATAAAAGTAGAAAGAAACCTCTTTAATAAACACTTAATTATTGTGGACAAGACGTTTCTTTCTAATTATTGCGTTTATCCACATTTTCTCGGTTATTTTTGCTTTTACTAAACTGTTGTACTTAAAACACTCTTTTTGATCAAAGAATTCTCTTGATAACATAGAGGCTATTAAAGACTGGTGGATAGCATTGAACAATTTGAAACTGGGTTAAGTTTAGGATAAAAATGACGAAACGGTTCTTCAATGCTCTCCGGCTTCACTAGAATTTAAAAAAATGACAATTCAGAGTTTTCATCCTTCATGAATTTGAACACCCAGAGAAACAACAACGTGCTAATGACATTTCTTCGGATCGATGAAGTCGAATCTATAGCATGAGCTCAATGCTCAATGGAGACTACGATGCGAGTGACTGCTCGAGTGCGTGCTTTCGTTTTTCTTAATCGTTTTCTTTATCTTAAGCGTTTTACTTAATCAGTTTAAGTTTCCATTTTCCTGATATTAGGTTTGGCTACCAAACTTCAGGGGCCGGAAGTTCATTTTATCACGGGAGCGTCGCCTCCTTCTAATTCTTCCAAGGCCAGAACAATAGTAAAGAATTTGTTACCTTTTGCGTTGACGGCGAGGCGGGTTGTCTGGCTAAGGTCACTTGAGGCTTTTTCTCCCAGCTCGGCCTCGTTGCCTAATAAGCAAATTTACCTTTGGAACTCGTCTTTATGCGATTCCTTCCAGGATCATTAGCTTGCTTCTCCAACGGCTTCTTTTTCTGAATTCGGCGACGCTGCCTGTTATTTGAGGCAACTACTAATCTCAGTGGGGCAGGACGACTGGAAAGAGAACACCTGGGTCTTTGTTTTTGTTTTGTTCGATCGTTCGAGCTCCACGTGCCTCCTTTCGATCACTTCTGAATTTTCTGACACCAGAATAACTTTTTTAATCTGATCTGTGAAGTAAACAAAACCTGGGTTCGCCATTTCGACCCAAAACAGAAACCATCAACCCAGAACATGGAAACATTCAGATTCAGCGCTTCCCAATCCTCCGCAACATTTTTTAAGACTTCTTTGTAAGAGACAAAGACATCTGTAGCAGTTTCATTACAAATTGGATTCAGAGGTGTATTAACCCAGATATAAGGCCCATGGCGGTAGAATTTGGGGGGGGGGGGGGTTAATAATAAGTGCTAATGCATGTATTGCAGGACACATGTAGAATCAGCATTTTTTGTAACATATAGGCATTTTTTTTTATAAGACGTTTGGGGGTAAAAACGTATTTATCTCAATCAGACTGAGAAATCATAGCCAGGGTAGAGTCCTCCAACCGTAATAGAAACAAATTAAACACATAATAACCAGCTAAACTTCTATAGTTCTGTGAAAGATTAACTAGTCCATCCTTTTGAAAACGTTCTTAGCCTATAAGAATCTCAAGCAGATTTTAAACTACTTTAAGAGTTAAGAAATATCAAGTCAGAAAAAAAATGGCGCATTAAATGTTTAAGTGAACAGAGAAGAGAAATTGAGACAGAGGTTTCATAAGGAACTCTTAATTTTGAAGAAATGAATGGTGAAAATACAAAATGATAAGTCAATGAATACGAAATGATAACAATCGGTGTCTTCCGATTACAAACTAATTTCTGAGGGCGGATGAGTCACGATGGACGTCAAAGATCTATTTTATTGTCGTTCCATAGGCAGATATCTTTTTTTGGAGATGGCGATATTGCAATTTCAATTTGAGAAATACATACAATTAATATGATGATAACTGTTCAGTAACTTAAATAACTAAATTCTTAATACACGCAATGTGCTTACGCTTTTCATTTGCACTGGGAAGCAAGGCAAGAGGAGCCCATGCGTTACGTGACAGTGA
>JAHWFO010031028.1:1777442-1856706 GCA_023313115.1 Rhysida immarginata | reverse complement strand
TTATCAATCAATTTTACCTCATCCGTGCCCATTACCTGCACCTTAGCTAACGTCAGATATGCAACCCTTAGATTTGACCCTTATTTGCATAGCCAATGAATGACTGGGCGCAACTATTTGATTCCATGGGGGATGGGACGATCGGTTGGGAGACGCGTGACTTTTTTTTTTCTCCTTGATCGTTCAGGAAACACGCGTTCCCTTCCGATCGCCTCCTATATTTTGACATTAAGTACTCTACGCTAAGGTCTGTCCCAAAATGATAGAACCATCGTCTTCACGTGTCGTAACATCTTTAATACTTTTTTAAACACTGTTTTGAAAACATATAATGAATTCTGATTCAACTTGAATCCTTCTGCCCATGTGAACATTATTTTATTGTTTAATTTTCTTGTTATATTCACAATATTGTATTGAAAGGGACAGTTTGCTTGTTACAGAACCATAAAAAATGGAATATTCCTCAATCGGCTTTAATATTCTGAAGTAATCTTTTAAATTGTTTTCCATGTAAGTCATAGGAAGAGGGAAAGTATTATCTGAATTTGAAAACGGACAAATCACAGAACTGTGTAAGGAAAGCATTTCCATTCGAGCTATCGCATGAAAAATTAATAGGTTCTATCCTGTTGTGCTAAATTTTTGCAAATCTAATGGAAATTATGGCCAAATTCCACTGGTAGACGGCATACTCTGATTACCCGCCAAAAAGATAAGAGTATAAGGCAAATAAGCAATTCCACAATGAGTTTAAGGCAAATAACTTCACAACCCAACATAAATGTTTCCAAATCAACAGTTTATGGAGCAGTAACAGGATGTGGCTACATTTAAAACTGCAAACGCAAAACAACTCCTCTAAAACAGCATCATAAGGACAAGAGAATATCATGGGCCAAGTATCATATCACGTGGAAGGATGAATTCGACAGTGTAATATGAACTGACTAAATTAAGTTTAACCTTGATAGGCCAGATGGATAGAGTCATTATTGGGACGATTTAAGGAAAGAAGGACGACAGTTTTCTAAACGGCAACAAGGAGGTGAGTCTGTGATGGTTTTGGAGGAGGAGGAAAGACCCCAATTGCATTCGTTTCAGGAAAGGTGGCGGTTGTTGCATATTAAAGAATGCTTGAAGAACATTTTCTGCCATTCTCCGATAAATTAGGTTAACCGTTTTTCATATTGCAGCAAGATAATGCAACATCCACTTGAAAATTGATTTTGGATAATGGAATCCAAGTTATAGACTGGCCAGCGTGCTCTGCGGACCTCAACCCCATGAAGAACTTTCCAGAAAACTTTACCAAGATGGACGACAATTGATTCTGTGGAAGACTTAAAACAAGCAATAAAGATAGCAGGGGACAAAATCGAGACGTCCAGCTTACAAAGATTGATTAAATCTATGCCAGACAAATGTATAAAAGTGTGGCAAAATAAACGATACTTTTATTGGTTACTAACTTTGTTTATTTTCTATAAAATTCCCAGTGGTTCTATCATTCTGGGTCAAGCAAACTGTCACTTTCTATACAATATCGTGAACATAACAAGAAGTTTAAACAATAAAATAATAATATAGAAAAATAACCAATTACCTTAAATACTGTGGATGCCAATTCCTGACATGGTGAATAAAAATCTTTGTGGAAAAGCGGACTTACTTTGTGTTTTAATAAAATAATGTTCAATTGCAAAATGGTTCAAGTTCAATCAAAATTCATTACAAAAAAAATGTTTTCATGTTTTCATTATGTTGTTTAGAGATGTTACGGCATGCGAAGACAGTTCTATCCTTTTGAGACATTCAATTGAAATTAATTAACAACGATATATAACAACCTGCATTTTACCACAAAGCTACTTTTCAAGCTTGATGCTTTCTTTAACTTGAGACTGGAGATGACGCGGACGTCCATTTACGATATTTCATTTAACTTGATTTAGGTACTAGTTGCTGGATGATACTTACTAATAGTTCGCAGACCCGTGTCATTTTGAAGAATTCTAAGGCTTTTTTTTTTTTTAGAGTCAATGGCCTAAAATAAATGAAAGTAGTGATAATTAGGCGCAATTTGACTTCCAGTAACAAAATAACAGGCATAAAGCATACTTAAACAAAACTGTAAAATGGACAATTCTACTGTCCCGATAGAAAAACAACTTTTTATTTCTGTGCAGTAAGCCAAAAACGTCGCCCCTTAAAAAATGCCGACCCTTTTCGCCCCCTTCTTTATATGTCCCTGTCTTTAGGTCAATTAAATCAACCTGGCCTCTTACATTCTCTTAGACAATTTGTTGAGTACAGTAACAAAATGAGGTTGAGATCTGTCTTTAAAGGAAAACAAAAAATTCACTGCCAACAAGATGGTGCTAACAACATTAAATTTTTGTTTCATGTTTTGAGGCTAAACATTTGTCATTTAAACTGGCTGAAATACGAGGGACAGTCGAAAAGTAGCGCACAACAATTTTTTTTTATGAAATACTATTTTGGCCTGGATATTCAAAGTTGGCAAATTGATATTTGAATCTTTCACTACAGACAGCAATAGCTTGATCAGAGGCGGGTTTTTTTTGTTTATTATTATTATTATTATTATTTTAATCTTAGCCTGCTTTGCCAGCCGACTGGCATTGACACTCAGTGATGACGCTATATCATTGGTTCCCAAGCCAACGAAAAATATTGTTATTTACAGTTGCCCTTGATTGGTTCAGCCTAGCGTTCTTCTTGAATTTTCATCCGATGACGTCATCAGTGAGTGTCTCTGCCAGTCGGCTGCCAAAGCAGGCTAATATAAAAAACAAACAAAAAAAAACGCTTCAGGTGTCGTTCTAGTGGAAGGACCGATGACTACTGAGTAAAGATGGCGCGTTTGCTAGCATCGTCAACTTATGAAGAACAGCGAGGTGTAGTCCGTTTTTGTGGGCCAAACGAAAAAATGCCAGTGAAATCCACAGGGTTGAGGAATTTGGCTGGGAGATCTTGTACAGAGTGTAGATTAAAGCAGAACGATATTCTGCGGTACTTACTCCTTCGAAGGAGTTGCGCCATCCCAGCAACTAATGGCTGCTACGAGACGACAGTAGCAGCCGGGACCGACGGCTTAACGTGCCCTCCGAAGCACGGGGGGTTCATGATGGAAGAGCTGCTGGCGGACGAACAAACCAGTGGCTATCACCAACTGCTGGGCATCCAGCACAAGTCACTCAGCAAATGGGTCAGACTAAAGTCCCCCAACAGCTGTGCCCCAAATAGCCGTCCCACCCAGCAGTGGTCCTCAAGCCACTGGATGGAAGGTGCTGAAACATCCACCATACAGTCCAGACTTCGCACCATCTGACTATCACCTCTTCGGACCAATGAAGAAATTACTAGGAGGCCAACGCTTTAATTCGGGTGAAGAGGTAAAATCAACCGTGCGCAGGTAGCCATGCAATCAGAAAACGGAGATAGCGCACGAAGCGACGGCTCCACTTCACATGGTTGCAGTAACTGGCTAAACATAGACTAAACATTAAATAGTTTTAGTAGACATTCTAATTATTGCTTCATCGTTCTTCTCTTTCTGTCTAACTTTTATGGCTTTATTTTTATGAGCGAACATTGTTCGTGCTTCATTAGACCCTCGTCGAACACTACTTGTGAACGATACTTGGTATTTGAGGACCCTACCTACGAACCTTTAAAGGACCCCGAAAAGAACATAAAATTCAATTATTGTAAAAATTAAGATTATCCGGACTTTGAACTTTATTTGTTATGTTCATTTTTAAAGGTTGAATTAAACCTAATTTTGCAACACACATTCTCCAACGCTCAATCTGTCTCATTAACACGTGACAGTGTTCGTTTTACCAAACAAACTTTAGGTGTTACAATAAATGTTCGAAATGGCGTCCAGAGATTGTGATCCCCTCGCTCGCCAGATTTATCGCCCCCCCCCCTCTCGGGGTGGGGTCGGGGGGGGGTTGTTTTTTCACACATTTAGGGTTTAATTAAAAAAAAGTTTTAAATATGCTACGATATTATTAATGCATTACTCTTTCGATTTAATAGAGTTGTATGTGATCGTAGACTTGTCCTTTAACATTGTATTGCTTCAATTGAACCTTTAGTTTTATTCTATTTAGAACAATAATAACAATGACACTGTACTTATGAACGAATACCATTGTTGCTGCCTCTACATAATAGCAATAAAAGAATTTCTAATCATGATTAGGCTAATTTCCTGTACGGAGGCCTTTATTTTTTGTTGGTTTACGAACACGATAATTAAATAAAGAATATTCTATAAATTATTTGAATAATTTAAACTCAGTGGTTTCATCAAACCAATTTATTACGTGAATTCATTTAATTTTTAAGGAAAAATATAAACAAAAAAGTATTAACGAGAATTTTAAAAAAAGTTAGCAAACCTGCTCGGGCGAGGCATCCAAATCGTACCACTAGGTAGACACTCATCACACGAACAAGGCTGGTTCGAATAAAGATTTCTGAATAAAACTTATTTTAGACTACTTCTGCATAGTTCTTTTTTTTAACAATCATTCTGGCATTTAAAGCATTTTTCGTAATATGTAATAAATTTTTGATCCCGTCGTCAACCACGAAATAATAAAACTTTCATATTTCTTAACTCCCTTTTTTTATTTGCCTTTCATTTAATTTGTTATTCACCAAGACCAAATTCTTTCTCCAAAAAAATAGTAATAACTGTTACTCGCCAATGCAAGAATTTGTTAATTCTTTCTCCAGAAAAATAAAAGATTGAACACAGGATGATAAGACCCTGTATTCAAACTTTTATGTTCTATTCGAGGGCTCTTGTGTCTCGTCCTTCTTTTTTTATACATCCAGCATTTCTCAAAAAAAAAAAAAAAGTAATATCAAGGCCCAAATAGGCCTTCAGTTTATTCTATGAAAATACGTAAACATTTATGCTTTCTTGTTCGTAGCACGTGACAGAGATGAATTTCATCTATGTATAAAAAAGAACGGCAAATAATAAAGTTTTAACACATAACAGAAAGTGAAAATTGCAGATGTGGATTCGTCATAAAGAAATTTTTAAAAAATGACAAGAAAAAATTATGTCGTATATACAGTCAACCAAAGGAAATAACCCACACGAGTTTAATACTTAATATTATATTTCATGCTAATGTGTTGTTTTAATAGTTTTTTTAATTATAATTATTTAAATGTAATAATCTTAATAATGTTAACTCTAAATGTAATATTAAATTATTAAAAATAATTAATTAATATTGAAACGGTAAAACTGTGGAGTAAAATTCAAGTGTGGATTATTTCCCTTTGATGACTGTACATCCAATTCACGCATAACAATTAACAATTTGTGCGATTCTAAAAATAAAATTGGATACACATTATAAACTTAAATTTAAAATACATAGGTTGATGTCAGATAGGCCTGTCTGTTATTTTATTTATTTATTTATTATCGTCTTTGGTGTAACAATTCCAGTTTGTTTTCAACAATTAAGCACGTGAATCGTGCATGTGAGTGTCGCGTGCTGTTATGTAAGATCCGTGCGTACGTGCAGTTGTTGACTAAAGCTGAGTCCCAAATTCAGACAACAGAATCAGAACGTCAACTGGCTAGCTCACAGACGGTTGGAAGAAAGGTAAGCGCACTGCTTTTACTATACTTAGAAATTTTAGGAGGCGAAACCTAAACTAAGCCCTGCATAAGACTTAATCTTAACGATAGCTATTATTTGATGAATAATTCCTGACGAGTTGTTGCTACTATTAAATGCGATTGAGCAGGAATTCTTATTTTGACTGCGAACAGCAACGGCTTCTCTTCCGAAACGATGTTCACGTTCTCTTCGAAAAATCATTACCTGTTGAAATATTTTTCAGCGCATTTCCTTAGTTCACTCTTAATAAATTTTTCAAAATTGAACACAAGTCTATATTCAATAGACGGTTTTTATCTTTATTTATTTATTTATTTATTTATTTAGTTTTCAGAAACTTCAAATTCGAACATTGTTTCAGAGGTCGAATACAATTCTCTCGTATTTTCATTTGTGTATCCATATTTATGTATTCTTTTGCTTTACAGGTAAAGAAGTTCACTTCTTAGAGGACGATCCCTTGTATTGTTGAATTATATGGTGGACGTGAAGTCGCTATTATTCCAATAAGGGAATGTTTAACTAGATTAATGTCAAGAAGTCAAAGCCAGTGATCTTCCAAATTCTAATTCATTGATTAATGAAATTTCAAGAAAAAATTAATGAATTTTGACTTGCCGGTTCTTACTCTGGTAATGAATGAATTTTGACTAATGTAATTAATGTTGAAGTATGTCCTTTTTTCTTGTGCATTGAAGATAAATTTGATTATGGAATAATATTTGAGAATTGCTGGCGATTAATTTATTACAATTTATTCTCTTCATTTTAGTGCAATGCAAAGTTCAGATGAGTCGTCGCATCAATCGAGCAATGGCAACTGCCAGAAGAGTTGATACAAAGCTTTTGGTAATTAAAACAATTTTCTTTGAGGTCTAAGTAGTCATTATCAAAATCATGTTTATTCTTACTGACCAATATCACTACAGGCGCCTCAAGGCAGTATTAAAGGCTGTAGTTAGTTGAGTTTTTGTAGTTGGTAAAGGCTTTGTAGAGATCTTTCCGATTAGTGTTCGAGGGAATACTCAAACATCGGTGGTTGGTATTGACTGCAAGCTGTTAGACAGCGAGTTAAGTCTGCTAACCCCTCCTACCGGCGGAAAATAATGGAATAAGCGACTAGGGAATCGAATGATAGTCCTACAACCCTGACCCCAAACTAAAAGTAGTACTCCCTATTTAAAAGGCTCTTTTCACGGAAAGCAAAGGCTCTTCTCAACGACCCTCTCGGAGGCATTCGACTTTCAGAATGCAGTCGATAAAAGCATTGATAAATGTAATGAAATATAAACGGGAAAAATATATGAAGAATATAAATAATTTGGAGACTAGTTAATTTTTAGGAATGTATGGGCAAACGTTCATACTTTGGTGCCCCCATTTTGCCGTTCACTTTGTCAGTTTCGAAATCCATCTGTGAATGTATTTGTATGATCCCTACATGCATACGCTTCATTTTCATGTATAAATCTAAATTACCGTAACTTTACTGAACAAACTAAGCTTTCTTTCATTATAATCTGCAAGTAGATATATAATTTGCTTTTTGCATGAATTTGAACCAGACTTGAGTACCTAACTCTTCACCCATTCTAACTGCACCACCGCGAACACCGCAAAGATGTCCCCAAGCGTCCTAAAAACTCTAAAATCTGTAAACGACAAGCTGGATACTCGTGATCTAATTCGAATCCAGATCGCGGGATTTCTTTCCAAGGATTTCAAATTTTAAAAATTCCTTATTTTAAATTGCTGCTTATTTTTGGTAATACTATAAATGTTAATATTTTAAACATTTTTATTTTTTTATAAAAAGCTTGGAATAAAAACCAAGAACACCTATTAGTAAAAAAGGATTTACGGTTTAGTAGGCTGTGTAAGAATCATTTAGATAATTCTACTTTTGCAGAGCATTTTTTTTTTCGAAATGTTTTCAAAGCCTTGCATTTAAAGATTTTGTTAAATTCAATTGTTTTCCCCTTCATGTCTTCTTTTTTTTTTTTTTTTTCTTGTAGGTGGTGCCATAAGCCATGCAAAATTCGCAGTTTTTGGAACACCTGCTCCGTCTCAACAGCAAGGAATACAATAATTGCCTCTTAAGGTTGTTGGTCACTCTTAATTTCATGAGCATTAATTGTTAATATGGAACATTACAGCATTTCTTCAGACTAGAGTTTATCTTCAGACTAGTCTGCTATCTTTATTTGTGATTGTTATAAAACATAATTCAATTTTGAATTTCATGAAAATAACTTTGGTCCCATATGTAATCTACCTTGTGTGAAGTAAAAGGTAAAATCAGGGGTATCATTAGATACATTCGCTTTTAGTCTTTTGTACGATATTATATATACATTGGTTAAGTTATATGCGAGTTCTCTTACTACAGAACACAAGTATACCTGTCTTTATTGCTTTGGTGATTTATGGTTATTCTAGTACTATTGATTCCAGCGTGCCTTACTAAATTGGTGCAAGCGTTTATGCCAAACATATTTTATCCATCGTAGAAAATAGAATTGTTTCTGGTGTTGTAACAAAATGTAATGAAAAAAAAGACGGCCCTTCTAAGCAATATCGACGGTAATTTTTTATTGTAACTAGTACGTTTCAGGTAATTTGCCACAGTTTTATTCCCCAAGCGTGTCCTGGTATGTAATTAAATTTCTTACAAGGGAAGCCACAATATTCGTCCCATCGATTTCGATGGGATTAGCGTAAAGTTGGGGCTCTAGATGTAACTCGTGTAAGAGGCGTGTGCGCCTGTATTTTAGTAAAGAGTTCACATATACCTAAAGTTTCGTAGCTATAACTAATGCGGTGGCATAATAGCTAAGACGCTTGCCTGCGGAACCGAACATTGCGAGCTCGAGTTTCCCTTACCTTCCTTTTATTTATCAAGTGAATGAATTATATTGCCAACAATAAAACTTCAGGTAAATCATTTTTTAGTTTTGGCACTTAACAAAATCCCTTTTTAGTTTTGACACTTAGAATCACTCCTCAACTGTTCGATTTGTTTATTCACTTGAAAAAAAGGCACGGTAAGAGACTCAAACTCACAATGTTCGGTTCCGCAGACAGGCGCCTTAACCGTTTGAGAACGATTTGGTTATAACTAATGCAACTCTTGGGTATACAGTAAACGGCATCATTGTTTGACCTCGTTTTTCAAAAAACTAAACGGTATTGATCTAAAACATTCTTTTACACGAGTTAGAGGGCCATCTGAAAGTAGTTAAGCCCATCGAAGTCGATAGACAGGAGGTTGTGGCTTACCTTGCTTAAGAACTTACCACGAGTGGCTTCATTCTTCCAGCTTGTGGCAGATGCTTTTAAGATACTGTTTGTGCAGGTAAAAATAATTCCCGGAATCCATCAAGCGTCTGTTCCGGCACTATCCATCAAAGCTGAACTCTGATTATACTCGAATGTAGCATAAATAGAAAAACAAATGTAATGTTATCAGGTGGTGGGTTTTTTCCTTGGTTCCCGCCCATCCTACTTTCAGATATTTACGTTAAATTTATTGTATATAACTTGAATTTCCGTTCTTGTATTTCTCGCATCAATCTCAAGTTCAGCTCTCCTGTTGATTGTACATGTTGGCACCCGGTATCTGATAGTTCTAGAGATGACGCATCCTGTATGACTGAGATTGACTCCACCAGATTACTTGCCTCTAGATTTAATACCGTATCCTCTTAATATTTCTGAAACATGTTACTATAATTAACAACTCTTCAGTATTGTTTACAAGGGCAGTCTTTATTCCATTATGCAGAATGTTTTTTCTGTATAACAAGCTCGCATAATATCTATATATTTCATCTTGTTATACAGAGCAATCATTTACTATTTTTTTCAAAAGTACATATTCTAATTAGATTTGTTATACTTATTGTCTGTGCAATAAACAAATGATCTATATTTAAAGGGTTGCCAAAAGTGTTACCTAAATTTATTTTAAAATTTTTGAAGCATTAAAAATTGGCCATTCGGTCAGTTGATAAATCCATTTTCAAAAAGCTAAAAATCTAAATCTATATAAAAATATTTAATTTATATTGTAAAATGAGTTGAAGAAAATGTTTTGTCTAAGAACAGTTTAAGAAATTTTAAATTTCAAGAATAGCAAAGCACTTCAGTTAAATTTATGAAAGTTTCCATTGCCAAACTGCATTTTGTTCCTATAAAAGCCCGTCTGAATGTAAGAATATCAATCTTGCTGAAAATGTTAAAATGTAAATTATACCTGATTATTGGATACAAAGGACCAGAGGTGAGAAAGCATACAAAGTGTTGAAATTCTTGCTTTAATTTGGAATAGATGTTACCAACTCTGGCCACTTACTGTATTCAGTTGTATTCAAAGTATGGAAAATTTTTAAATATAGATGGCAAGGAAGATTTCTTGGATTTTATTGGCAACCCTTTGATTATCATTTTGATAGAAAGTTCTAAATTGGTAATTTTTCCATTTCAAGTGTATGTATATTTATGGTTGGTCGATTTTTTAAGTTAAATGGGAACAGTTTACAATATAATTTTACATACAATATTAGAAAAAGTGAACATCGACTGAAAACCATTTTTTAAACATTAAGATAAATGGTAGTAGAGAAATAACTAAAATATAAGTTTAAATTTATAGTGAAATCAAAGCTGCTACTTTTATAAACTTGAAATGGAGAAAAATGTTAATTTTACATCTTAATGTTTAAGAAACAGTAATGTTGGTTAAAACTTTATTTTGAAACCTGGATATAAATATAAATCTTACTGTTTTTCTCAAAAGGCAAAACTTTTTATTGATGGAATAATACTTTATATTTCTTTCATTTAAGTTACCAATGTGATAGTTTAATAAAAATGTGCTAACTTGTGTTCCTGTATATGCAAATGCAAATTTCAGAATCGGCGGACTGGACACTCGCAATATTCAAATCGCCGCCTTCGTTGATGGTGAATCGAAAATCGAAGATTGGTTCGCCATGGCTTCTGCTCCATTCAACCGTGTACCCTTTAGCTTCATCAGTCGTACAAACCAACCTAACGTTGTTTCCTTGCAAAACTAAACTGAATTTACGCCTTCGATATTGCAGCAGGAACATCTTGTCTCTTTCTAGCATTCTAACAATAGACACAACCTTAGAGGCATAGGTCTTGTGAATTTTTTCCAGTTTTTCGTGTCTGCTTTAAGAGATAAAAAGCTGAAAAAAGGGTAGACAGTTGAATGGAGCAGAAGCTATGGCGAACCAATCGCCGATTCTCGCATCACCATCAACAATGGCGGTGCTCTGGATATTGAGCATCCAATTTACTTACCGAGATTTTCATTTGCACACTAAAAGCAGGACAGACATATAAAGATGTGCTGTTTGTATATGTATTTGGAAAGATTAAAATTGTTTAAATTCTTTATAACAAAGGTGGATATTCAATCAGATATTTAGGGACAGTCCCTGAAATGAGTCAGTTTTTCAGATCGTTTATTTTGTTGAATGCTTGTATTGTCTAACATTTTAATGAATGGTTAATGCTGTCAAGATAAAGGTGAAAATGATTCATCTACCAAAAAATATTGAATTGTACTAAGATGACCAAATATCCTTATTTTGTGGTCTACTTCCATGTAAAACATTTTTTCTTTTTTACAAAGTCACTATTCTGTATTGTTTGATAATAAAATCTATTGAGGCTATATAGAATGACTGATAATTCCATTTCTTATTGCAGCAAATCCAACGTGGAAAGTAGTTCTGGTTTAACATTATAAACTTCCCTGCAGGATTGTTCCTGGTTTTCACCTACTCGATGAAAACGTTAGAATTGTTTCACTGTTGCTTCTTGAAGATAGCGGAACTCGTATCGTCGTCTAACACTCTTTAAAATCGGGAGCGTAGCGAGGGGGTCAGACGGCAGCTAAGGGGAGGCATATTTCGTCTACTGAAAAACTTTCTATCGGGACAGTAGAGCTGCTGCTCCTTTTACGCTTTTAGTAAGTTTGAAGTTTTGTTACTCGAGAGGAGCGGCAAATTGAAGGACCAATTCCTGGGCGGCCTAACTTCTAGCTACGCCACTGTTTAAAATGAAGTGTAAATTTTTGTAAAATAAATTTTCTTGTAAATTTCCCAACTTTGGACGGAAACCGGGCAAATGGACAATACCCAAAACCAGTAATAAAAATTCCTCTAGGATTGGCTTGGGAGGGATGGGGGCCACTTTCATTTTCGGTGTAAGCTTTCTAGAGTAGGCCGCGTCTTGCACCCCTAGGAAAGTTTTAGTTAAAATATCGCTCATTACAAGATTTGATCAAACAATGAAAACAATATCGCACAGTTCCATCCTCGCAACTTTTGACCTCAGAGGGTGAAAGTGTGGGTCTTTAGCACCCCTTTTGAAAAACCGTACAGTAGAGTGCCTTAATAACCAGTTATAAGGGTAGCAACAGTTTCTTTGAAAAAGCAGACAAACTTATAGCAAAATGACCAGCAGTAGTGAACCTGTATTTTAAAAAATCCCTTTGCAAACTTCATTCTCTTGTTTGCTATAAATTATTGTAGGTTTAGAAATTAATTTCGTAACCCAGATTCATTCATACATAGCCCATTCTTTTTTCAAATTACTTTTGATCGGCGAGGAATTTTTGTGCCAGTCTCTTAAAATAGACTTCTTTTTTAGATTTAAAAAAAATTCAAATTAAATTAAACTCTATTAAATTAAACTTCTATTTGTAGAATTTTGAGCACCTGGTTTAAAATTTTAAAGCTCCCAAAAAATATTTTACTAATCTCTATTTAAAAGTTAATGTGAGGAATTTAAGTTGAATCCATATTGTATTTATAGTTGATTAATATCCTCTTAAATTGTATAACTGTATTTAATATTGGTTAATTATCTAAAAATGGATGTTAAAATAAATATAAAGGAAACTGGTAATTTTTATTTTATTTAATGTAACCAATATTTAATACTATAATACAATTTATTATATGGATTAGAAATAAAATATGGACTCAAAGGGGGGGGGGGTCTCAAACTTGTAGGGTCAAAATTCTACTGATGACCCAAGGGAACCAATCGTCGGAAATGCTTATTTCACGCACGAGATCTTTAACGAGTAATACGTGTGAAGAAAGTTTTGTAAGCTGCCCTCGTTACTTATAAGTAAAATTAACTTCACTTTTCAAGTTTTCAAAAGTGAAGAAAACTTTTTTTGTGAATGATATCGGCAGAGTAGCCTTCCAAGCTTTTTTAAAATTCAAAAGGCAACATTACTATTAATATAAAATATAAACAAAGCAAGATTTTAAGAAACTCTACAAACATATAATTCCAAACAGAAAAGGGAAAATTCAGTGACTTGTATCAACACCTCCTAGAAATAAAGCCAAACGACTGAAACGTCATACATTGTTACATCATAAGTCGACCAAATTTAAGGCTTATTATTGGTAGAAATACGGTTAATGGTCGAAATAAGATGTAACAATGTATGACGTTTCAGTTGTTTGGCTTTCTATGTGTTGCTTGTATTTGAACCAGGGACCACGCCTTTCGCTGGCATTATTTTGCCACTCGAGCTACCGCGGACATGAACCGGCAAGCTTTTCCATAAAGCCACAAATCGGCTCACTCGGCAGAGCAACTTAGTTTTATTGAAACTGTTAAACCAGAAATAAATATTTTCTGTAAACTTTGAAACTCAACATGGACCCACACTGCATGGAATGAATGATCTGAGTGGCACAGCGATTGGAAAGTTGAATAAAATTAACGAAACATTGTGGCAAGTATCAAATAGATTTCGTCAGTTTTACACGTGAATATCTTTAGGATTTTCTGGATAATAGCTTTTAATAGTCCGTGAGACAGCAGTATCGGTGTCGGTGGTTGTCAATTTGGTAGAATTGAGGTTCATAAACCAATTGGTCAATTTATAAGCCAATGAAGTAGGGTTGGGGTCAGGATTTGACAACTAATGATCAACTGGATTGAGGAGGGGGGGGGGGATCAAATATGACCACCAATTACCACGTGATTTACGAACGGCCCCTGACGAGCTAGTCGTGGTTCCTGGTCGCGAAATTTTTCCTCTATTTTCATCTATAGCTTTCGTAATCCGTTACTTTATCGTTTGCAGTTGATGCACGGATTCATAATGGCTGGCACTCATTCGCAAAACGTTTGGGACTGAACGCTGCATAAAGAACAAAATTTAGCCCGATGCGCGATTGTGCATGACAGTCGAGGAATGGCATGTTAAGTCCAACACCAGCCGTATAGATGGAGACTCGTGGACACTTACCTTCATGTGTTGCTATTTCAGAGCAGCGGTGGATTTAGTGATAGTTTTTTCAGATCCCTATCTCAGCCTGAATTGCAAGGTTTTTATGGATACCCTGAATAGAAATCCTTAAAAGGGATCTAGTCAGGGTCTCTTCCCCAAACCAAAGAATAGTGCTGGCCAGTTGATACCTCGCGTAAGGCTTTATACAAATGCTACGGGGTCGAATACATAATATAGTCAGGAATAGATTATTATATGTAGTCTTCAGTCTTATTCCCTACCAATGTTATTGGTTACGATTGATGTAAAGGCTTTAGAACCCTTATATACGTCATCTCTTAACAAATGTTCAGTTAATCTAAGACTTGGATGCGCAACCAGACAGTTCTTTGGTCACCGGATTACTATTTTTTTTTTTCAATTTGCTGTCAAGTCGTAAAGAAAAAAAATAAAGATAATCAAAAAGCTTTTAACTTTTAAAATAGCACGAACGAATGCGTGATTTGGGATATAAATTTAATCCGTATTTTACGAGGGGCCACTGCAGAAATTTGTAGCTGAACAATCTGCATACACACTCTATCAATTTAAGTACCGTGAAGCGTGCGACCATTCCTTACACGACGTCTGCCGAATGAGTGCTATGAAACACTGAGAGAAACTTTCCCGGACTGTTCTCCATCGAAAACAAGTATCATAAACTGGTATCGAGAATTTGGAAGAGCAAAAGTCTCTGAAAGACGATCCCCGCAGTGAACGTCCTCTGCGTAAGACGTACTCCTACGCGGGTTTGTCATGGTAAAAGCAAACCCGCGTATCACTTTTCAGGATTACAGGAGTCCCTCCATTGTTTGAATAAAGCGAAAATAACAAACATGGCTTTATCATTGAGACTAAAGAGCAGTCAAAAGAGTGGGTGCACAAAGGAGAACCTTCGTCGATGAAACCGAAAAGTGCTCGAAGCACTGGAAAGGTTATGGTTGCTAGCTTCTCTTGCACTGGTTATGTGGCAAGCATTTCCCATTTTATGTAACATAGTGTGTACCACAAGTGCTGCAAAACTGTTGAGAAAAGCAACCAAGAACTAGACTTCGAGGTTTTGTTGTGGCACGAGGATGAAGCTCCTGCTCATCGGGTAGTTCACGAAGGTTTCTTTATATTTTTGCGGATGTACCTGTGCATGGCTTCCAATGGAGAATATTCATAAAAACTTTTATTCTAAACCTTAGTCCATGGCTACAAATATCTGCAGTGACCCTTTTAATATAAACAATAATAAAACCTAATGACTCGAGATGGGTCCATGAAGGTTTAATCATACTCCATACCTCAGATTTTAGTTTGATGAAAAAAGGAAAGAAAACTCCACAGGTTGGATTCGAACCAGGAACCTTCAGCTTATGCCGCTGACACGCTAACCAACTACACCAATGCAGACTATAGGTAAATGCTCTAACCAAGCCCAAAAGACAGTAAATGGCATAATTTAAAACTTATTATTGGTAGAAATACGAATAACAATACCCTTCTAATGATGAATAACAATGTTTGACGTTTCCGCGCTCAGGCCTTGTCTCTCGGTGGTCACGCCCCAGCGCGGAAAAGTCACCTGATCATATTTGTCCGGCCAACAATCCAACCTTCATTGTTTTCAACAAACGAAAAAATACTGATTATTAAAATCCCAGGTGGAAACTATGAAGATTACATTGTCACTTGGACTATGGTCAGGTGACTTTTTTTTTTTGCGCTGGGGCCCATTATTTCATTGGCCCCGAAGTCTAGGCTAGTAATGTCACATTAATTTAGGGTTTAATTAATCCTTATAATTACCATATTATGGAGAAAACATATTGCCAGGAATTTGAGATTATGCTATAAAATTACGCTAGCTCTCAAAATTCCTGATATGCTATGTGTCCCGCTGTCTCCAAATGCAAATTAGCAGCTCAGCAGAAAGGGCCGGCTCACGGGAGATGCAAAAAGTCCCGCGCCTTTATTTTCCACGATACAAATATTTTTGTAAATAAGCCCCGCACGAACATTTTGCACCAGGTCTCGCTTTTTCTTGGACCGGCCCTGGTATCGAGAATGCATTTATCGAGTTAAAAGGAGCAAAATGTTTGAAAGAAGCCAAGGACGATTAAAAGAACTACGCTCAATCTTCGAGAATAAAAATACAAGTATAAAAGTATCATTAATTATGGTTAAATAATAGGCAAACTACATTTCAAAATGAACGCGATCGAATAAAGCTAAAATGTAATCACAAGTCACTCCTATGCCAACAAGGGAGTGACTTGCCCCAACACAGCTGATTCGCAAGGTGATTGATTTTGGTGCCACTGGCTTCCCTTTGCAATGAATGGGATGACCCCCTTTAACTATTTTTAAGCTCGAAGCGCTGAATACACCCGTTTCCTCGATTATAATTATCAGTGGTTCACTCGCTTTCACATATTATGTAATGTGTTCAACTCGCCTCCAGCGATCTCATCCAACGAATATCGACAATGTCTTGGCGGGTGCTAATAGCTGCCGTCGATCCTTGAACTAACTGGTCTCGTGTTTCTGGCGTGCTTTGCAAGTGCATTCTGGATTTCATACAGCCCCATTAAATTTCCAGTTAGGATAGATCAGGTGACCGAGATAATAGCTAGACTTGTTCATGTCAGTCCGTATTTCGGGAACGAAGCCATTCTGTTTCAGATTTCCGGTACAATATTAAATAAGATTTAAAACGCGTATCGTAGTAGACTTTCGAAAAGCTTTCCATCAATTTCTCAGTGCATTTTCGCCTTAATTTTTAAATTGGATTTAATTGATTGGATTGGATTGGCTTTTATTTTAATTAAGTTGTTTTTTTTTTTTGCTGATATTTGGAAAACTACAAATTTCTAAGTGTAGTTTTTTTCTAGCAGAGGCCTACCATCTGGCTCATACGACATAAGCATGCAAAATTAACATTAATAATTCTCTTGCGAGGCAATCATAAAATTAAGAATACTCCGAAACATACCCCCCCCCTCCCCAAGTGGAAATTGCTCGATACGATGAACAATGCAATGATCACGAAAGTGACGATGACATTTGAATGGCTGAAAATACAAATAGACCAAGTCCACTTTCAAAAAGTCTATTCTTTACTCCCTGAAACTGTGGAAAAACACCAATTGTAAAGCAACACCAAATTTTAGGACAAGAAAAATTATATTTTCGATAACGTGCATTTCTTTCTTTGTGTAAATCACGATTCCTCATTTTTTTTAATATAAAATAACAGCTTGAACTCTATGAATGTTAAAAATGTGACTTGGTCTACTTGTATTTTCAGCCATCCCCATTTGTAGAGGGATGACAGGAATCATCCAGAAGAACATGACTGACAAGGGGACCGCACGGACATGTAATCACGGATTTGGTTGAAATTTTAGGAGGTCAATCTACACAATTAATATAACTTCTGTGTAAAAGGATTTGAATCAATGGCCTTTCGTTTCAGAGAAAAAAATAAAATACTTTACGTTTATTATTGTAGTGCCAGATAAGCCAAGTGGGAAGAAAGGTATACAACTTAACAGCGGTGGCGCACTGGTTAACGTCAGGTTCTGCAGATTTACTGGTCCCCGTTCGATTCCTGTAGTATTGAAGTATTTTTCATGTTTTTTTCATTTTCTTTTTTTTTCAATAACTAGTAAAAAGTTTAATTTGGTTTTGTATCTTTGCTACAATTTCTAATAAAACAAATGGAGCATTATACAGCTATTGAAAATGCAGGGGGAGGGGTCGACAGCAGCGTATTGTAATTATCGAGGGGGGTGGGGTTTGTGCTCTGAGGGTATGCTACGGGTGCATTACAAGGGGGGAGGGGAGTTAAAATTTCAGCCAATTTTGCGTTACTTAATTTATGAACGACGCCAAAGTCAACTAAAAAGACAGGGCGGGACACTAAAAAAGTCACATGACCAAAGTAGATCGAGCAACAATCCAATCTTGGATTTCAATTATATCAGTGTTTTTTCGTTTGTTGGAAACAATGAAGATTGGATTGTTGCTCGATCTACTTTGGTCGTGTGACTTTTTAGTGCCCCGGCCTGTCTCTTTTGTCCGCTACGGAACGAAGCCGGGGCCAACGAAATAACGGGCCCCAGCGCGGAAAAGTCACCTGACCATCTTAGTCCGAGTAACAATGTAATCTTCTTTGTTTCCATCTTGGATTTTAATAATCAGTATTTTTTCGTTTGTTGGAAATAATGAAGGTTGGATTGTTGGCCGGACTTAAGGTGCGACTATCACGATAATCGTTGTTACATCATCAAAGGATCATAGTTAGGGCTTCTTATTAGTAGAAACAAAGCCACCTATACGCTGTCCAACAAAAGAAAAACTGGGCGTGT
The DNA here is from genome assembly GCA_023313115.1 of Rhysida immarginata. Taxonomy (NCBI): domain Eukaryota; kingdom Metazoa; phylum Arthropoda; class Chilopoda; order Scolopendromorpha; family Scolopendridae; genus Rhysida; species Rhysida immarginata. The sequence goes on along the minus strand of JAHWFO010031028.1, from coordinate 1,838,329 downwards.
CTAATTAATTCCCAATTTCAATTGTTAGACATTGTTGCTAAATAAAATCAACAATGTTTAACAATTGAAATTGGAAATTTAACTGGACACGCCCAGTTTTTCTTTCATTGGACAGAGTATACACAGAAGGCCTGATAACGGAAACGTCAAACATTGTTACATCATCATTAGTCGACCAAATTTAGGGCTTATTATTAGTAGAAAGAGGATTAACAATGGTCGACTAATGATGATGTAACAATATATGACATTTCCGTTATCAGGCCTTCTGTCTAGGGGTGCGTTCACTTATTCACTTGGAGTCACTCCGAATGACTCCCGTGACTCTGAGTCATTCGGATTCCGTTTCTTTATTTGCTCCGAGTCATTTGGTCTCTGTTTCTTTATTCGCTCGGAGTTAACTCCCTTGACCTCCAACATCAGCGTACGCTTGGAGTTTTTCGGAGTTTGTTTCTTTATTCGCTTGGAGTGCGACTCGGGTTAACTCCCTTAACTCCTGCTTTCAAGCTAGAGTCATCGGAGTCAAAAAATTTAATGAGAAAGACGACGCAACAATGAAGAGTGCCAACAAAGTTTCGATTTCAACGATGATTAATTTTGTTACAATGAGATATCGTTTGCGAGCACACTTGTTAGGAGCCGTGGCAACCACACAAACAAGAGAAGACTTTATTTCTTCAAGCTGGCGCATACATTGTTTAACTAACAACATGGCCGTCTTTATCTTTCGAAAGTGCACGATCATAGCTTATTATAACTGGTTAGCCTTCCATTGTTGTAGGCTTGGCATGATACAAACGAAAATTTAGCTTAAATTGATCGAAAATTTGATTCGAGACAATTTCTTCAGCATAATTATTAATTTTTATATGCTCAATCATAGTTACATCTTTATGCATGAGGCCACCCTAGCCTCTGTGATAATAAATTAAAATTACAATTATGACCAGAACTTTGTTTTTATAAAAATAATAAAAAATAAAAAATATGTTATTGTTTATTCCTGTTAATAAAAAATAACTTAATGTTAAAGGTTCCCCATAACCAAAAGTGCCATGGGCACTGCTCATGCTTTTCTGATGCCTCCGGAGGTTGCGAAGAGGGAAAAAATATCAGAAATTTTTTCAAAATGCTTGAATCGTTCACAAGCAGTGTTGCCAATTTAGCAGGAATGTGTCCAATTTAAAAGCTCATTTTCATTATTTTGTGCATTATACATTAATTTACGAAGTAGTGTAATATGTTGTTTATTATTAATGAATGATTCTATACTCATTTATAAATGGAGAAGCTAAAATAACAAATAAAAAGAATTAATAATAACAAGTTCCCTAATGAATAATGATGAGAGTTTTTTAAGAGAATTGAAGACTTATAAATGAATGGTAGATGGTTGCTGTGCATTGTTTAATTTTTATTAAAAATGGCCAACAAAAGACAAGCGCATGAAAACAAAAAGGCTAAATTGGCAATACTGTACACAAACGAGCAAAGTCTTCGATTATTACGTCTTTATGTTGACTCTGAGCCATGACGCTAGTACTCTGATCACGTGATCACATTGACTCGGAGCATGACTCCGAACGAATAAGTGAACGCACCCTAGGTGGTAAAAATCGAGACCAACGAGAGACAGGCCAAGGCACTTAAAAGTCACCTGACCATCCTTCATTGTCTCCATCTCAGCGTTGCCAACCGTGTAATAATTATTACATTTGTGCATTGTTTAGCTTGTATTATAACAATATCCAACCATAAATATTCTCATCTAAAAACCGGTAAGTTGGCAACCCTGCTTCATCATGGATTTTAACAATCAGTATTTTTTCGATTGTTGGATGGTCGCCTGACCATCTTAGTCCAAGCAACAATGCAACCTTCATTCAGTGAAGTTTCATTGTTTCCAACAAACGAAAAAATACTGATTGTTAAATTCAAGCCTGGTGCTTTATGTAAACTCCTAATGGTTCTTCCAATTCATATATAATCTTAATGAATTCAACAATAATATTTCTATTAATCGTTTCTGATGAACCACAATTAATTTTTTTTATGAATATTTTTTAATGTTAATTAGTTTGACGATAAGCCAGCCAAAGAGCTGAGTATTTCGACAAGAGGTAGAAAATTTTTTTGGTTTGTGTTTATTTCATTCTTTCATACCGCGCTGTTGATCAAGCCCATAGAGGATCATTTGTTGATTCTTTGGAATGATTGGGTTGTACGATTATTGTTTTGAGTATTTGGAATATTGGTAGGAAGAAGAGAAAGACTTCCTTCTTGCCAGGGGGTTATATCCGTGTAACCCAAATGAACAAATACAAAATTGATTTCAAAACGTTAAAAACTACGGGTGAGCAATAGCAAATTAAAATACAGAACGGCTAGATAATTATGACCATCCCATCAGTACTTCGTTGGGACACCTTTTGCGTTCAATACTGCAGCGATTCTTCTTGGCATTGACTCCACGAGATGTTGAAAGGTGATGCGAGGAATCTGAGGGAAAAATTTCTATTTTTATGCTCGAAGATTAAGAGGGAAAAAAAACCGTCAAAAGAGAGGCTACGTAATGGATTAATTTTCTGACTTCTCAGAAGAATTTTTCGACTCACCTTTATGTCACAAGTTCTCTGCCCAAAGCCGGCTAGATAAACTTTTGTCCTCTGCTGAACATCTTTATTTTTCGCAAGTATTAACGAATCCTGAATTAGTATGAGCTTTGGTATACTAAAATACACATAAAGGCACAAACCATTGTGCGATTTACTCGTTAAGACATCTGTTGACATTATATTTTTGCTGGAACCAGTTGTTGTTTTTTCCCGCAAAAAGGAGACTTTTTCCAGCAGAAAAAAGTATCCTATATGTTGACTCAGGTACTAAATAACATTCACACCAAATTTCAACTAAATCCCTTCAGCAGTTTTGGCGCCAACCTCTAACATATAAACAGAGATACAGACAAAACAGACAAAAATCCTAAAATTGTTGTTTAGGCTTCTGCATCGTTTATAACCACACAAAAAATCTAAAAACTGTTGTTTGAGCTTCAGTATCGTTTATAATACACGTAGCAATTACTTTTTCTAAAAAAAATTTAATGTACATTTTTCGCCTCGCTACTATTTTATTATATACAGGGTGAATACAAAAGTCTGAACCCCCATTTTACTTTTTGAACCGAAGCAGATATGTCAATTTTGATGAATCCAATGAATAGGAAGTTGTGGGTGGCCTATCCCATGGTGCACTTTTCATCATCCCAAATATGCAAATTAGGACACATTCAAAATTTATCTCAAAAACCGTAAGGGATAGAGAAAAAACCCAATTGCAAACTTGTTCAGCCTTAAATTACAAACAAAACAAAAAAAAATCATCCAAATCGTACCAACCAATCACCCACAATCACGTGGTGAACTGTTTGTAGCTTACAAACAGTCACACTGCACAAGGAAAACTGAATGTTGATATTTCCACCATGTAAAGCATGTAAAATTCAAAAAATTAACATAAATTACCATACTCACATTCACTTTCATGCGGAAAAGCAAATAAAAGGCATGTTTCAGCACACAGAAGACAGAACCATTCCAGGATGGCAAGCTACACTGTTCCGGAAATGGTCAACATGATCTTCTACTTCGGAGAGGCAAGGAGAAACCTACATGCTGCAGTTAGGTTGTATCGAATCAGATACCCTAACGAACGCCATCCATCTCGTCAAACAATGCGTCACATTATTCAAAGATTCGAGGCTACAGGTAATGTTAATGATGCAGAACGAGGACGACCAAGAGCACAAGGCGACGAGGATACAACGACACTAGTTCTGGCTGCAGTTGCTGCAAATCCCCACACAAGCAGCAGAGCAATTGCTGCAGATGTTGGGTGCCATCAGAGAACTGTTCTCAACATTCTTCACGCACATCATTTTCACCCATACCAAACAGCTCACCACGTCATTGTGGGTGATTGGTTGGTCTGATTTGGATGATTTTTTGTTTTGTTTGTTTTTTTTATGCTGAACAAGTTTGCAATTGGGTTTTTTTCTCTATCCCTTACGGTTTTTGAGATAAATTTTGAATGTGTCCTAATTTGCATATTTGGGATGATGAAAAGTGCACCATGGGATAGGCCACCCACAACTTCCTATTCATTGGATTCATCAAAATTGACATATCTGCTTCGGTTCAAAAAATAAAAGGGGGGTTCAGACTTTTGTATTCACCCTGTATATAGATCATCAGAATATTTTTAAAAAACTTTTTCTTAAACTTACAAATTCTTTACAATTTTTAAATGCGCAATGGGGCAATTTTTAAATTGATATTTTTTGATATCAACTTTAAAAAAGGTTTTTAAAATATTCTGATTTATTTACAGTTTTTAAAATTTGTAATTATTTAAAAAAAAATTTTTTTTGGAAGTGATTTGATATCAATTCAATTATTTTGAAAATACAACTGTCACGTGTTTTCTGAATCACGTTTACCAAAATTATCTATCTTTTGGGTGAAATTAACTTGTAACTACTCGCTTTGGGTCACTGTAACATAAATAACAAATTTTGTACTTTTTATCTATCTGAAAAATAAAATGAACACAATTTATAGTTTTTTGAAAAAGTTAACGAGATTTTAAATTAGGGCATAGAATTTACTAGTCTTTATTATATAAAGAAAAAAAACCCGAGAGTTTCATGAATTTTACGGTATAAAAATTTCTTGTTCATAAAATAAAAAAAATGTTATATACGAATAATGAAAGAGAACAGAATATACCACAAAAGTCTGTTACTCTCCTTCCCCCTTCCCCATATACCACAAATCTGTTGCAGGCAACATACAGGAAGTTAGGTAGGGGCTAAACAATGGTGGTGTTAAATTTGACCTTTGACATCTTTAAGGGTTCATATCATAACGTTCATAACTTCATCTGTTCTTGGTAACTTTCTAACTGTAACTTTAAAAATGGCAATGGTAACTTGTAGAACACACCCTGTGACACATCATCATTTTTACGTAACTTATGTTTCACCCTGTAGGCGTTGAAGAATTCCTTAGTGCACAACGAGTTTGGAAATTTTCTTTTATTTTTTGTGTCTTTTCCCATTTTCACCTGTTTACAAAACTACCGAAATCTCAAGGGAGTAGGTTCTGCCTGCAATGCTCCAAAAGTTATACATTAATACTACCAGGGGCAGCAGTTATTCAAACCTTGAGGTTTTAATGCTTAACATATAACTAACTCCTAATGTTTATTGCAAGATCATATACAATCTTAATGGATTCCATTCGAATGTTTAAATGAAACGTTTCTGATGACCAACAATCTAATTTTCCTAGTTTTTCTTTACGAATATTTTCAATGTATGTTAGTTTGATGAAAGCCCAGGCAAAGTGCTGAGTCATCTCTAAAGGAGGTAGACTGCAGCAAACAAATTTTGTTAAGTTATGAATTAATACCAACCATTCAACTGGGTTCTTCATTCAGTTTGTGTTTCTAGCATAGACATAATGCAATATTTCTTTTGTTGATTTTGTCGAGTTTTTGGTATGTTAGTAGTAGTTTGAAATAAGGTACTTTTTAATCTTGTTAGGGTCTCTCCTGTGAGAGTATAACCCAATAAACAAATACGAAATTAGTTTGTAAAGTCAAAATGACTATGCTGAACATCATGTGACCCCATGGAGAATGTAAATCAGGCATGTTTCGGAGTTACCTCTGCCGGCCTTATTCTATTTCAGAGGACTGTGCTGCAGCGGCCCCCCCCCCCCCTCAGGAGTCTAAAATTGCGATGAAAGAGCTGGATTATATTGTTTTCTTTTTATTAGCTTTAGTAGGGGTGCAAGCCGAAAAATATTTTTCAACAATATTGTTGAAAGAGGCTGCCTACTCTTTCCGAAAATGAAAGTAGCCCGCCCATTAGGGAATTTCCGGCTATGCCATTGGCAGGATTATGCAAAAAGATGGAGCAGCTTTCAAATATTTATTTCCAACAGACAGTAAAAGACCGAAATAGAGGAGGTTCAAAGCTTTAAAAGCCTGCCTAGAGTTGCATTCAATGCCATACAGCGGAGATGTTTCTTGTTTATAGGAAAATGGCAACGCCTCAGGAAAAGTCGTTTTGTGTGCTGCAGTTTGCGAAGTGTGAATCCATTGTTCAAGTGGAACGTGAATTCCGCTTTGTCATAAGAAAATATAGGCTGTCAGCTCTGCCATTTGGATTGTCTCGTGACTTAATGAAAGTCTATAAGGACGCTTTATAACAGCGATACCTCAAATGTTTAGAGTAGCGACAGCGAAAGTCGTCGTTTCTGGTTCGAGTCCAGGTGGTGGAATTTTTCCTTCCCTTTTTTAGCTGTAATTATGAAATTGTTTGAAGAATTCCTTCAGTATTTTATTCACCTTTGACTAAGACCTCATTATTTTGATAAGTGCACGAATATCTTTTAGCGTTTCCCAGGTCGATTTCACAGCTTGATGAGAGCAACCACCCATGGATTATATTTAAACCCGTTAATTTCAAGCTGACCTCTTCAAACTCGCTTTTTGTTTACCGCCACCCAATAATTTGTGAAAGATCGCATGTAGTTTCTGGAATCTTATAATTTGTTTGGCTAAAAGCAGCAAGTGTCCAAGAGAGGGGGGGGGGGGACCATATCCGATGTGAAATGCGACAGAGCTTCGCTTGCGAAATCTCGTCCTTGCCGAAAATGGAGGCAAAAGATCGCTCTCGTGCGGGAAATAGTTAATCATTAAACAGAAAGTGTTTTGCCAGGCGCATAAAATCAACATAATACACGATTATCGATCCACTTCCCAATATACAACAAAGATTGGCTCGTGACTTGTAAACGTTTGATCGCGTTTATGGTTCTAATGAATACAGCCCAAAATTATATTTTCTACTCTGTATAAATCTTTTGGTTTTTAAGTTTATGAACATTTTTTTTTTCAAATTCCATTTTAATAGTCTAATAAGATTGCCAGGAAGATTCCAGCTTTGTTGTCGAATTTCAATTTTTTTTTTCCTTCTTTAGATTTTTGGGTTTATTTTTTTTTTTTTATATCAAAAGTTCATCGATTCATCGCTTCTCGTTATCTATTGGTTACGCGCAAATTATCTTCCCTCAGACTGTAATTGTTGGATAACTTTATTTCGTCTGCGCTAAGATTTATTTTAGACAACGAATATTTCCACTGCTCACCAAAAATTTAAGGAATTCTCGTTCGCGCCATCTTTTCTTAATTATTGCTGCCCTAAAAATTACCCATTTACTCATGGAGCAAGAGTTTTACGCGTGGGGTCGCAAATTTACGCATGGGTGTCAGACAGTTTTTCTACACATTCACCATCTACTTTTCTTCCATCTAACCGAATGGAGAATTATGAGCACTCATGGACGCGTTACGCCATCTGTTGCCACTTAGGAAAATTACTATAATTTAAAAACTAAGATTTAAGAAATAAAGAAAATTATTTATTATCTTTAATTTAAATTACTGAGTTTGAATAATCGACTTAATATTGCGGTTATAGTGGAAATTATCGTAGGAGATTACATTGGTTTCATGAAACTTGGGGGGAGGCAAACTGAAGTTGTTGAGTTTCTTTTTTTTTTTTTAGGTGTAGCCTACTTTATTTGAAGACGAGTAATAACAGTTATTTCCATAATGAGAAGAGTAAAATATTAATGAATATTCTCCTTTAACCATATTTTTCTGGCAATTCTTATTAGGATTTGCTTCATTCCATCTAATTGTTGTTTCTCAATTTTAATATGTATTTGTCTTGTGCGTGTATACTCTTTCCTTACTTGAGAGAGAGGGGACAAACGTAGCATGTGCCTGTATGGAAGGGACTTCGGAATCCGAATTTGACCAGTTTTAGCATTTTATCATGTTATGTAGCACATGACTGGTTTATATTTTAATATTCATATACAGGGTGATTCTGAAAAAGTGTGTTTAACTGTAAGCAATGACAGAGGTGACCAGAGTGCGATCTCAAAATAATCTCTTGCGAGCTGAAACGAACCAGGGCCAAGGGGGCCTGAGGCAGGGGGGGGGGGTGCATTCGCACCCCTTGGTATATGGCCAGTCCGACAGTGGAGGTGACCAGAATGAACATTTTCTTTTAATACAATGTGGATACGAATTTGAACGCTAACTGAGATATGAGCAGAAATAAAAATGCCGCCACCAAGATCAACAAATTAATAACTCAGGTTCTGCAACGCCTAGAATAATGAATTTTGGAGGAATAATAGGGTACATAAAACTGCGTATACTCTTAAAATTTGATTGTATTCCAACGAGTCATTTCCGAGTTACGCATTCAAATCGTAACAGTGCTCACATGCGAGTACTAACCAGCACGTGTTACGATGTTGAGTGCGTAACTCGGAAACTACTCGTTGGAATTCGATCAAACTTTAACGGTGTGCAGACTTTTATGTACCCTATTATTCCTCCAAAATTCATTATCCTAGGCCTTGCAGAACCTGAATTATTAACTTGTTGATCTTTGTGGCGGCATTTTTATTTCTGTTCATATCTCAGTTAGCGTTCAAATTCGGACCCACATTGGATTAATAGAAAATGTTCATTCTGGTCACCTCTGTCATTTCTTACAGTTATACACACTTTTTCAGAATTACTCTGTATATAGTTTTTGGTAGTTCGATGCGTCAATTTTAGGAAGTGACTGGGACACCATTCTATTCAAAAAAGTGATTCCAGCCTTCTACTCGAATCAGAACGGGACATTTCCCCAATAAAAAGCTTTTCTCCACAGACTCGAACTTAATCGAGAACCTCACTGTGGGACCATTGAAGATACCGACCACATTGCGTTCTTCTACCACAGAATAATATTGTACTTCTACCTCACTCAATAAAAAATTCCTGCAAAAAATTGGCCTTTATCACGTATTATAGCCCCCGAACATATTTGCCTCCGAGCTTTAAACTAATGCCTTCTAATAAATTAATCTTTAATCTCTTTTTTCCGAGACTGGATAAAAGACTTAAAAGAAAAAGAAGTCATTTCTATAATCTCGAAACCAGACGACGTTTATTACGACTATTTTGTGAATTACATTTAAGTAGCTAACTTTATCGATATTCTAAGTGTTATGAAGTCTTCCCTCCCCTCTCCCTCCCTGGATGCAACTAATACATGTAGTTTTTTTTTGGGTTTTTTTTTGTACAAAGCCAAGATGGCATCACTAGGCGTACGGTTTTGTGCCCGAGGACCTGTCACAGCCAAAATTTAAGCCAAAAACTAAACTATGTTAAACGTGCAATAAAACTTTCTAGTTAAACCAGTGTGGCCTTATTTTGTTTGTTATTTACATAAGTTGTACGTGCAAAAGTTTATCTGTCGATTAATTTTTGTTGTAATTGCCAGTTGGTCCACACTTTTGACATCAACTTGATGATAATTTTCTTAAGTCTAACAATATGAAACGTTTTTTGTTTTTTCTTTAATTTAGAAGTAATATTAAATTTCTCCAAGGATTCAATAAAACAAGCTATTAAGAATTAAACAGGATATTCTGATAATTACTAACCATGTTGCTCTCTGCTTAATATTTCCATATATCTCATTAATAACATAACGACAATTTTCATTTTAATATTATTTTGTCATTTTAAAAGTTGAATCATATTCAATGCTAAAAAGAGTAGTCGCCTGCTATTCCATACAACCAGGCCATGTGGCACCCTCAGTGGCAGCAAATATTGAAGGACATGTTTATGAATATAATTTCTCCCTCTGGATATTATTATCTATCTCTAAGATGACGTCGCTAAAAATGACACTTTCGTGGACCCGGGGCCGAAATGCATTGCTCATTTAAAAGTTATGCTTTAATACCACTAGGGCGACCTCAGTTATTCAAGCCAAAGAACGTACAAGGATAAGAAGTAAAGGCTCGCGTAGACGCGAGGCCAACGAGAGACAGGCCAGGGCACTCAAAAATCACATGATCATCGGGGTCCGGGCAACAATCCATCTTTCATTGTTTCCAACAAACGAAAAAATACTGATTGTTAAAATTCAAGATGGAGACAATGAAGGATGAATTGTTGGCCGGACCCCGATGATCATGTGATTTTTGAGTGCCCTGGCCTGTCTCTCGTTGGCCTCGCGTAGACGTAAGTGACGCCACCCAAGTCTGGCGGGAAATGTGTGCTCCAGAGAAGCCACCGTCATTGATATCTAATACTACTGTACTGGATGGCTGACTTAATAGCGAATGTTTCTGGCAAAAAATACCAAGTCCTCTAAGATTATCGAGTTGTTGTGTCATGCCTGTCCAATACCAACGATAGGCTATGTATGCTAATTTTACGAACTTTGGAAATTTTTCTTTATGTAATTTTAATTTAAAAATAAGATAAAATATGCTACGTGGAGAAAATTATGCATTTTTTAAAGAATTTTACTGAATCTCATTGCAATTGCGTCCTCAAAGGTCATCGGATAGTTGTGTCAGATAACAATGGCAAACTCTTTGTTGTGTCCGATAACAATGGCCAATTTCAGTGGAATAGACTAGGTTGGTTACGGTTCCGTCGCCTTTTTTCATCGTCTAAGTGACTCTGTACGGTTGTCGCTTAGCTGATAACAACCAGGCCTTTTATTTCCTCTTTCTGGCGTCATTGTGATAGCCTCGCCGGATCGCGAGTGATTTGCTTTATGTGGCGTTTAGACAGGCGGCGCAGCCCTTAAGGGCTGCCTGATTAATAGTCTGTACCATGTGCGCCAGGTACCTGTAAATAAGATCTTTCAAGGTGCCCCTGAGGCTGCACAAGTAGCCTTAGCTTCAAACATCAGGTAACAGTCTATGAGAAGTCAATATTTTTTTTGGTTGAATGTATGGAGTTTTTGAAATCCTAGCAAGTTTGAAATAAGGTATATTTCATTCTTGTTAGGGGTTATGGCTGAGAGTATAACACAATAAATAAACACAAAATTAGTTTGAAAAGCAAAATGGCCATGCTGAGCATCTTGTGTACTTTTAGTGAATCTCTATGATTATAGTTTTAAATTAAAGCGGTGATTCTGCTTTTTTTTTTTTTTTATTGAGTTTTTGGAATGCTGGTGGAAGTGAGGAGTAAGCCTGCTGTTTGCGTCATCAAACGAGGGATGACAATCCAATTTTCATTGTTTACAAGAAAGGAAAACATTTGTTGTAAGGTGGCGTTCTTTATACGAGGGTATGTTGTATTGGGTAGCGATTATTCTTCTGTGAATACAGTCTCTGAAGTCAGATTTGCCTCACAGAAGAATAATCGCTACCCAATACAATATACCCCAATATCACCTATAATAAAGGCCTAGGCACTGAAACGTCATTCATTGTTACATCATCATCATCAGAAGGGCAAATTTAGGGCTTATATTTGGTGGAAATACGATTAACAATGCCCTACTGAGGTGATGTAACAATGTATGACGTTTCAGTGGCCTTTATTATACCCGCATAACCCAAATGAACAAATACAAATTAATTTTAAAGCTGTAAAAAATTTTGGATGAGCTACTGTCCTTTTATTTGGGGATTAGTGCTGTCTTATGACGGTCAATACCATGTCAGCATAATGAATTAGGGGTCGTCCATAAATTACGTAACGCTTGAAGAGGGAGGGGTGTCTTGGGCAGCGTTACGCGCCGTTATAGAGAGGTAGGAAGGGTTAGGTCTGGCAGAGGCACAAGATGGAGAGTTCACCTATGCCTCGCCATATCATGGTCGTCTGAAGTTTCACTTTAATGTTTTTAAAAGACTTTTTGTATTTCCAAAAAATGAAGGAAAGAGAAGTATTTGGCTACGACAACTGAAGCTATTGGAGAAGTGTTTGGCTAATTCTAAACTTTGTGAGGCAAGCTTTACTCAATGCCTATGAGCTTTACTATCTCTTAGGCCGTGATTTACTTCGTCTGTTTACAAAGGAATCGCCTAAAACGTTCTATCTAGGGCCTTTTACAAAAATTGACAAAAAAAAAACAAACAAAAAAACAAACAAAAAAAAAACCCAACAAAATTTCATATCAAACGCTATTTATGAATAAGTTTAAAAAAATAATTGAAAACACTTAATTTAATAATTGTATATTCGACCTTAGCATGACTGCCCAGGCAAGAGTGGGGATATTCACAAGCCCCTGGGTGGCAGATTTTGTTTCAGATTGCACCCCTTTCGGTGGAAGACTATGTCTCCTGAGGCTTCAGATAGGGAAACCGCTTGTCTCTCTGTGTTCGTTGCATATGCTCCGAAGGCGAACTCGAGAACAGGGGCTGATGACCAAATGTGGAAAGACGTGATTAGGAGTAATGGCGTATCCTGATTTAAATGCGAATGGGAGATGTTTGTTGGATCTCTGTTGTAACAATGGACTTTCATTACGAACACATTCTTCCAGCACAGATATGTCCAAAAGTATACCTGGTACAGGGATGCAATGGACCAGAAGTCACTGATTGATTTTGTAATCGTATCAGCTAACTGATTCTAATCAGTGTTGGATACTCGTGTGAGGAGAGGGGCAGCACTTTGTTGTCACTGATCACCACTTTGTTGTCTGCACTTTGGGATTCTCTGAATCCATGCCAATTAAGCGAAATACTAGGTCCAGACAGACTTGGCGCATCAAATGGGAGGCATTGGAGGATAGAGCTGTGAGGAAGACCTTTGCAGATAACATATTTTCATGGTTCAAAGAACTAGCCAATAATCCTGGCACGGTTGAAACTGAGTGGCAGTTGTTTAAAACAGCTGTGATAGCTTCAGCTGCACTGTGCTGTGTCGTAAGCGTTGAGTGTGGGGCAGGACAGTGAGAAAAGGACTGCATGGTGGATCGATGAAGTTCAAAAAGCTGTCAAGGCAAAGAAGGAAGCCTTATCTGCTATGACTTGCAAATAAGACACCTTCGAGTCCCGCGCGAAAAGCAGCAGCAAGGACAGTTTCAACAGCTAAAGCCCAAGTTCGTGGAGAAATTGGAGGCAGACTATGGTTCGGCAAACAAGGTATTCGGACAGACTGTGCGCCGCCTCCATGGAGAGAAGTCTCTTTCATCACAAACTATTAAGAGGCTTCTGAAAACGGAGGAGAGTGTATTGCACATATGGAAGGAGTACTTTGCATCTCTTCTTAAATCGGTAACAGCAACAACTGAGGCACGTAAGGTGCATCTAAGGGCGGAGAATATTCACTGTAGTATCACCGAAATAAAAGTCAGATGGGCGATTAAACCGCTGAAGACTGGCAAAGCTGCAGGTGATGATGAAATCCGGTCTGAGATGTTGAAGGCCTTAAATCAGGATGGTTATCCTGTGTCTAACTCGATGTGTCAAGTTGCTTGGTTATCCGGCAATAGCAGACAGGGATTGTGAACCTATCTTCAAAAAGGGAGATTGAAGGGATTGCAACAACTATCGAGGCATCTCTTTGGTCAGCATTCCTGGGAAAGTGTGCGCTAAGTCTCTGGAGAGGAGAAGTCGGGAAATAATCGACTCCAAACTATCGAGAGAGCGGTGTTGTTTCCGACCTCGCCGAAGCACAACGAATCATATCTTTGTTCTAAGGCAAATCTTCGAGAAAACCTGAGAGTCTGCAAAAGATTCTATGCTTGCTTTGTGGGCCTCGAAAAAGCATATGGCAGAGTTCCTCGGGAGAAGCTCTGGAAAGTGTTGCGAGAATACAGAATGGATGGGCAATTACAGGTTGCTATCATGTCTCTGAACGAAAGCTCTGATATGTGCGTCGAGATATATGGCATTAAGTCAAGACCGTTCACCTTGGGTGTTGGACTCCACCAAGGGTGCGTACTGTTGCGTCTCTTGTTCATTATCTTTATGGACTGGACAGACAGGGGCAGTCGATGTCTGCTTGGTGGAGAGGTTGCTCTTTGCTGACGACCTAGTCTTTCTTGCAAAATGATCTAGTGCATGCTGAATCCCTTCTTGCACTAATCTGCAGCATGCACTAGATCATTTTGCACCCAAGTGTGAAGAGGCTGAGATGAAAATCAGTGTGGCTAAGACTGAGTTTCTGGGCCTTTCGAAACAGCCTGCTCAGTGTGCTCACCATGTAAGAGGAGCGCCAGCGCTCAGTTCAAGTATCTCGGGACTGCATTGACTATGTCAGAAGTGAACTGTGGCGATCCGTGATAACGAAATGTGAGTTAGGAAACAAAGCTAAGCTCTCTGTTTTGAAATCTATCTTTGTCCCTATTCTCACCTATGATCATGAGTCTTGGGTAATGACCGAAAGTGTGCTATCGCAGGTGGATGTGGCCGAAATGAAATTCCTGAAAGGTATGGCAGATGTTACCCTACTAGATAGAGTGCACAGTAGCACAATAAGGGATTCTTTAGGTGTTGAGCCACTTTGAGAGGTCTCAGTTGTGTTGGTATTGCCACGGATGCCGCAAACTGCTTTTCCTAGACAATTGCTATTTTCCAAGCCGATGGGTAAGAGACCAAGGGGTCAGCCTAGAACCAAGGAGCTAGACTACATGGAGAATCTAGGTTCGAGTCGCTTGGGTACTACCATAAGATTGGGGCTGGGGTCTGCTTCGTGTATTTATTTTTTTGACTGCGCAGTTCAGAAAGAGCCAGCCACTTACATTTGTTGATGATAACCTTTCCAACGCTAACAGTGTGTCCTCGTTCAGCGCACTTCTTTACAATCACTTAGTAGCTCATTTGTGTATCAGAAAATCTATACAGGTAGTTCTTCCCAAAAAACTACGAGGGTCACTTACAAAGTCATGGCAACTATTTTTTTGCAGGCAAATGCATTGTTATGAAAATACACAATGTACTTTACCAATAATGTCTGTTACATGGGTTACTCAGAAAGTGTTGTAGATTTGAGTAAAAATAAAAAAAAAATCATCTACCGACACAATAAGTTGCCTGGTCAATATCTGCTTTTGGAGACCATCCTCTGAACATTGTACAAGCACGGCACGAGCAACGTCGGTACTAATAGTCGTAGGGCGCAGTGGCGTAGCTAGGGGGGGGAGCAAAGGGGGACATCTGTTCCCGGGCGCCAGCCTTGTTACCCTTGCTAGGGGGGGGGGGGGGCATTTATGCATCATGCCTCTGGGCGCCAGCCTTGCTACGTCTCTGGTAGGGCGTCCTATACCTGTACGAGGCATGTCGGTACTTGCTATCGTCCACTTTGGAAAGCTGCCAACCACTTGCAACAGTTCTGTATGGGAGAACACGATCTCCAACAGCTTCTACGAGTTGTGCGTGACATTTCCTCGCGTTTTGACCGTGAAGCACTACTATTTTCACGTATGCACGTTGTTCTAGCCGACTCACATTCATATTTGACAACCTAACCAACATCTCTACCTCTTCCGTCCTTGAACATCTACATCATCTAGCGGCATCAATACGTACCACACGTCTCAATGTCACTGCTACATATCGAAAAATGTAGATCGGGGTCTGGGATTCCGCTGAAAAAAAAATAGTTTGCCATGATTTTGTAAGTGACTCTCGTATTTATTTAATCTGGTAAGCTCTCAAATAATCTCGATTGTTACTATCCAGCAGAGAAGCCTATATGCGGTGCTTGTCAGAGCATAGAAGGGAAATCAACACATGAAAATCTTCTCTGTCTATCTATCTCAACTCTCGTATTTAGTTTAAAACTTATATTATTCTCATTGGCGGATTTACACACTTGTATTACAACCACAACTTGCAATCATATATCATTTTTTGGGGGTGGCCGTGGCCGTGGCCTGGTTGTCTCGTCGGTTGGCTGCCAATCGATGGAGTTCAGCAACTTCAGGCGCGGCCAGCTGCTGGTTGGGTGACGGCCTGGGCTTGAGGGCCACCGCTGGCGGGACAGCTATTTGGGGCGCGGCTGTTGGGGGACTTTGGTCTGACCCATTTGCCGATTGACCATAGCTGGTGTTCCAGCAGTTGGTGACAGCCTCTGGTTCGTTTATCCCCAGCAGCTTTTCCATCATGAAACCCCCCGTGCTTCGGAGGGCACGTTAAGCCGTCGGTCCCGACTGCTACTGTCATCTCGTAGCAGTCGTTATTAATGGGATGGCGCAAAACTCCCTCGTAGGAGTAGGTGCCGCAGATTATCGCTTGCGATAATCTACCCTCTGTACCAGATAAGATAAGATCATATATCATTTACTTCTGTGGTCATAGCAGCAGGTTGCTCTTAAATTATTTTTCACCTCAACACTCTAAGAGATGAAAATATTGTAGCATCACGTACCTTCATCTGTTCGTGATAATATATTTGTTGTGTGAATACAAAAATTACTGTTGAGATTTATTTGATAATGATTTATTATTAACAGAAATGGAAATTATTTTGATGATGCTGTCAGTGAAGATGAAAATGAAAGCTGAGAAACTGTTTCCTCCTTTTCGCAGTATTTCCCCACTAATTAAGAGTTCTTATCGGGGGGGCTATACACAGAGCATGTTCTTATTTATGAGACCAGTAAAATGGATTCATTATCCACGATTGGGCAAGGGAATGTTGGCAACTTTGCAGTAATAAGATGTCAGATGTTTCTGAAGAGGGTAGACTCAGACAAAGCTGCGTATCCTTGTGGACTAACGTTTTTACCTGTATGGAAAGAAAAAAAAATACATTACTGAAATACGTACATGATTTGTAAAATTTCAAGTTAATCCTTTTTGTTTCTCATTAAAAAAGGATTTGGTTACATTGTATAATGTTTGTTTAAAAACTTTATATTTGCTCTAATCAAAATAAGTTCCTCGCGAATTAAAGCATTTCTCTCACTGACGTTTTAATGCTATCAAAATATAAATGACTTCTAGAATGATTAAAAATGTAAGATTTGAAACCCGCTAATATATTCCAATTATTTTTTAATAATTTTCATGTTCCGTATGCATTGTTTATATTTGGTTAAATTTCAGGACCAAAATAGTCTATGGTTTCATAGGGTTCTTTACTTCACGAGTTACGTTGCTCAGAAAAGGAACCCGACAAATTGCACATTCGACACTACATACTCCATTAATTTCACCGAAAGATTTCTGCTGTGCGAAACGTACAGAGAGAGGCTACTGTAACTGAAAGAAACATGTCAACTTTGATTCAAATAGTTCAGAATCAGCAATTTCAACTTGAACGTCAGGCGCCAAGCCGAAGAAGTTTTCAGACGTAGAGCTTGAAGCGGTCCTCTCCGAGAGCACGATACAGACTCAAAAGGAAGTAACTTGCCAAGCCATCGGATGTCGGTTGCACGCGCTTTGAGAGAAAACCGGGAGAAGGAAAAGGGGTGCCTTACGAGTTCACGGAAAACAATCGGACGCAGAGGCGCAACACGTGTCTTGGACTGATCGTCAGGAAAAAGAAGTCTTTTCTGTACAAGATCGTCACTGACGACGATAAACGGCTCTAGCACAATAACCCAAAATGCCAAAAAACGGGGTCAATCCCGCCGAACCACCGTCCTTGCAGCCCAAACGCAATATTCACAGCAAGAAGGTTCTGCCGTGCATCTGTAGGTTGGAGGCAGAAGGGGGTGCTATATAATGAGCTTCTCCCATCCACAGTTACGGCGGACTGTTACATATATGCAAATGAAGAAAAACGACCACCGAATATTCTGGTGCACGACAACGCTCGTCCTCACGTTGCTCAAGTGATAAAGGACTTGAACTTGCTTCTTCGGACTACCATTTGTTCCGGTCGACGCAGAATCAACTGAATCATCAAAATGAAGAAGTGCGAGGTTGGATCACCGACTTCATCGAGTTATACTAGGTGTGCAACTAAGTTTCCGGGTATTTTGGATCAATGAAAAAGGGAAAATGTCAAGGGAAATACAACAAATGGTTTATTCAAAGTATCGTCCCTCGCCAGCTACACATTTTTGCCATCTCTCTGGCAATACATGAATACCGCGACGATAAAACGACTCTCCTTTGACCGAAACCATTCATCCAACCAATTTTGCACTTCTTCAAAAGTGGGTAAGTGTAACCTAGCCAAGCCATGCGCCATCGACCGGAACAAATGATAATCGGAAGGGACCAGATCTGGCGAATACAGCGGATGCGGTAGCAGATTCCATTTCAGCGTTTTGATGGTCTCCTGGACGATGCAAGCGCGATGGCGCGGAGCGTTGTCGTGCTGCGAGATCACTTGTTCCTGTCTCGTGTCCCATTCTGGCCGTTTTTCGAGCAATGCATGGTTCAGATTGATCAATTTTTGTCGGTTGCGATGCCCATTGACTGTTTCTCCCGGTTTCATCCAATAACGCTTGCAGATCGGCGTCATCAATTGTTTTTGGTCTTCCGGAGCGCTCCTTGTCCACAGTGTCAAAATCGCCATTTCTGAAGCGTTTTGACAATCTTCACAGGTAGTTTTTGATGGTGCATGTTCGCCATAGGCCTCCTCAAGCAAACGACGTGCTTTAGCTGCATTTTTTTCAGGTTAAAGCAGAAAAGCAAAGCTTCCCGCAAATGCTGTTTGTTTGGTACAAAAGCCGACATCTTCGTTGTTTAAAAAAATATTTTTGCGATGTGTTGATATTACGACTGGTTATTGGTTAACAGATGTCGGTAAATACAATTTCCGGCATGTATGTCGACTACATTAAAGCTCTGAATAGGGAATCTTAATATTTGCTTAACGATGAACAAAGGTGGTGGCAATCGACGGAAATTATTTCGAATAGATATGTAACACAGTTTCCGAGAAATACATAAAATTAAACTCGGAAAAAAAAAACATCAGGCAAAATTAAGTTGCACACCCAATAATATCTAAAAAGTTAGTTTTTCAATTAGCTTCTTCCATAGTAAATTGTAAATGTTTTCTTCAAGGTTGTTGTGTCTTCGTTGATATGGTGAATTCTTTCATGTAAATCGGCAATTTTCGACTTGATCCACGTTCCCATAGTTGTGTTAATGCAGTGCTTAAGTACTGCGTTCATAAGAAGCGCATTCCTCATTAAATTCATGCTGAGCGAAGATGGACTCATTAGGCAGGTGATTTAATAAATGAAGCCATCGCATCTTAGCTCTAAGGAGTGACACCAATTTCTAAAGAGTGACATCGACCAAGGCCGTATCCACGATAGGGAAGGGATTAGCCCTTCCGTTTGTGAAGAATTTAAGATAAAAAGTTACAGGGAATTATCAAGTGTATGATAGATTCCCTGTAAAATATCCTCCTCCTACTCTATGATTGATCTCTGTGATCTTCGGGCTAAATTAGTAATTTTTAACAACAATTTTTATCGCATTAAAAAGATCTAGTTGGCTTATTTTGTTGAATGCCCCTACTCAGGGCCCTGGTTACATTAAATAAGCAGAAAAAGAGGACAGAAAAATTGAAATGGAAATTTTACCTCGCGTGAATATTCCCACTGTAGATGTGACGATTCACTACAGGCAACGAACATGGCAACAGAGTTATTGTTGGCGGGGCGATTAGCTCCAAGGCATACACTTTCATCCGATTTAATGTAGCCATCAGTGGTGTATATAAATAGCTAAAAATTGGATTTAAAAAAATATAGCCATTATTTTAAAAATAGCCATTTTCATTTAAGCTTAATTACAAACTACAGACAAAAACTCTCTCAACCTTATAACAAATAGCATGAACTTAAACTAGCATATGCCTTCACCTTAGTCATTGATAGTTTTTTATTCTTAATTTTTTGAGCAAAAAATGAAATTGTTTTATGCATTTTTTTCTCCCTCTGAATTCGTGGGTTATTTTATGTTCATTTGATTCTCTATAAGAGTGATAGAGTTGAATCTGTTGTTACATAATGGAAAAGAATAATTGATCTGGCTTATGCAATAATGGTGTTTATTATGTAGCTAAACGTTCGCAATAGGGGTGGCCGTGGCCTGGTTGTCTCGTCGGTTGGCTCGCTGGCAACTTCAGGCGCGGCCAGTTGCTGGCTGGGTGACAGCCAGTGGCTTGAGGACCACTGCTGGGTGGGACGGCTATTTGGGGCCAAGCTGTTGGGGGACTTTAGTCTGACTCATTTGCTGAGTGACCAGTGCTGGTTGTCCAGCAGCTGGTGATAGTCACTGGTTTGTTCGTCCGCCAGCAGCTCTTCCATCATGAATCCCCGGTGCTTCGGAGGGCACGTTAAGCCGTCGGTCCCGGGTGCCACTGTCATCTCGTAGCAGTCGTTAGTTACTGGGATGGCGCAAAACTCCCTCTGTACAAGATAAGATAACCTTCGCGATCATTTCTTGCAGCTTTTTATTCTTCTTGGAAACTTATGGTTAAGGATCATGCTTCCTCCATCAGTACCTAATGTTTTATTCGCAAATGCGACATTTTCATGATGCAAGACTTGAGATTTTCTTCCTATCTCGATGCTATACACTGTATAAAGTACCTCAAACATGTATATGGTTTGGTTTTTCCAAATACAGTGGACGCTGATTAATGTAATCACTTCGGGACTAAACCAAATTAAGAGCAATAACCGAATTATAACAGTAAACGAAGTTGAAAAAAAGAGAAGTCGTTGGAAACTTTACAAGACTTTTATTACATACACTGATGAGCCATTACATTAGGATCACCTCCAACTTCTTAGAGTAATGAGTTCTGACACAAACACATTAGTATGGCGCAAACGCGGCTCTTACCGCCGTATATAAACTATCAGTGAGCTGAGTTTCTGAATATAGAGTGTTTGGCTGCAGCATGGGAAAACCAGCAGATTTATCAGACTTCGACAAAGGACAAATCGCGATGCCAGGCGCCTCGGAATGTCGATCTCGGAAATGGCGCGTTTCGTGGGCTGTTCACGTGCAGTCATTGTGAGTAATTATCACGGATGGAAAAATGACGAGTCGTCGTCCTGCCGTTTGCCGTCCACAGTGCATTGATTCCAGAGGGGAGTGAAGACTATACGCCATGTTCGCTGTGAACGAAATGCTACAGTGGCTCAAATCACCAGCAGCTGTAACAGTGGTGACTTAGACAATGTGTCTCAGCATAGCTTTCTGTTATAGGGCCTGCGTATACGTCGCTACAGGTGAGTCCTTGCGATTACGGCATCGCCATTGGACTATAGGAGACTAGAAGAAAGTTGCCTGATCCAGCGAGTCACGTTTTCTGGTTCATTACGTGGACGGTCGAGAGTGGTTCGCTGATTTCCAAATCTGTGACACCCAAATCTGCTATACCTCAGACTATCTACCAGCGCAGTGTTGAATCAATGCCCTCATTGTATGTCCGTGGTTTTGCCGAAAGGTGGTCGTATGTCGTATTAAACAGGTGATCATAATGTAATGGGTCATCAGTGTACATACAGGCTACAGTAATAATCAAGATTAATGAGGAAATAAACAAAAATTGAATGGCTTCCACTGCCACACTCGCCCAAGAAGTAACCAAAGGAAGTACACTGAAGTAGGAAGCCAGATAAAACCCGATAAGCCATCCAGAGGATAAAAAGGAGTCCTTTACTATCAGAACGTTAAAGCAGATTGTAGATTGACGAGGGATAGGCAGGAGCCAGGAGATCCAGTAGTCTGGAAAGATGGCCTTTTGAATGTCGTCGAAGTTTACGTCCAGGATGTGACGAGGCCTACGATGCACAAATAACCCACCCGATTCCTTGGTTCTATGATTGGCCAAAATCTCTAATTGGCTCCAATGGCTTAAATAGAGGCCTATAATTGACGTTCTTGATTGATTCCAATTATTTCAGTCTTTGCACGTGGAATTTTTACGTAAAAGGTTAACTTCGGCTAAAATTTGATAACAATATCCAAAGTTTTGATTACAATAAACGGCGGATTTTCAATGTATTTATTCCGTTCGGCACAAAATAATAACAATGGCTTTGGTTTGATAAAGGATAACATTAACCGTGATTATATTAAGCGGCGCCCACATCAAAACAAATTAACATCAAATTCCTGGCCACACACATTCGTTAGAACTAATTAATAGTTCAAAATGCCGCTAATTTAAATGTGATTCTGTGAGAAATATTTTCAACCATAGAGCAATTATTTACAGAATACTATATTACCTGAGAATTGAAAGGGAATGGAAGGCACGAATAAGTAGACGCTTTTCCAATTGACAGAACAGAACCATCTGTAGTACGAGGCCTTTGTAAACATTTATTGTTTTTATTATTCTGAATCTATAATAGTTAAAATTAAAAAAAAAAAGCTAAGAGCACTGTTATTTTCGGATGAAAATGGAATGATATACAGGGGTTGAGTCAAAAGTAGTGGCCGACTCGGAAGAAGGGGTTAGAGTTTGACGAATTCTGGGCGAAGACCATTTACTACAAGGGTATACCGCAGAAGAGAAAAGAGTGGGAAGAAACGTCAGTTCGAATTTGAATGCCATAGACATTGTGCCACCTACGTCAGCCAGTGTAAAAATATGGCAGAAAAATTGGTGATACGCGGGCTCCTTCGTCACTATTGGAAAAAAGGGACCAGTGCATGAGCAGCAGCCGCCGAAATTTGCAGGGTGGAAGGTCAGGGTGTGACCAATGAACGGACAGCACGACGGTGGTTCTCCCACTTTTCGTCTGGAGACATGGGCCTGGAAGATGCGCCAAGGAGCGGAAGACTCAAAGACATGGATGACGCAGCCCCACGGCAACAAGTGGAAGCTAACCCAGGCAGCACCACCCGTGGACTAGCGGCGGACATAGGGATATCACAATCGAGTGTGGTTCAACATCTGCACGCCATGGGAAAGGTCAACAGAAGCTGCCGAGTTGTGCCCCACGAGCTGACGCCCGCGCAAGCACAACAACGGGTGAAGGTGTGTCGTCAACTGCTGGAAGAAATCGAGGTTCTGCCACATCCAGCCTACAGTCCCGACCTGGCGCCTTCCGACTACCATCTCTTCCGGTCCATGGCGCACTTCCTGCGTGGACGGCGCTTCGCCAATGTCAGTGAGGTTGAAGACGCCGTGCGTGACGTTTTCGCCCAGAAACTGGAGGAGTGGTTTCGCGAGGGAATCCGCCAACTGGCTGACCGTTGGATGAAGACCATCGAGCAATGAGTCCTCTACTTTGAAGATTAGCAATGAGTGGTTCCTGTCTGGTGTCCATTTAAAAGTTTGCGCGGTGATCGGCCACTACTTTTGACTCAACTTCCGTATATCTTGCAGTCTAATGACATAACTTAGTGCTAGGGTGCCAAAACATTAACACTTTTCATCTGAAGAAGGAGAGGGCCACCAGCACCTCTATCATTTATGTACATTCAAGGCAATTAAAAATTTAGTCCACACTGAATAATGAATAGATCATCTCAAAAGAAGTGAAAAAAATCCCAATGGATCTGCAAATCAGCCAGAAAGCATTGTCGGCCATGGGAATTAGTTGCACAGTGGAATCTTAAGCGGGCGAAAATGAGATATAGGCTGTTACAGAAAAATGACGTTTTCTTTAAATTTAGCTATTCCAAAAGTTAAAGAAAATATCCAACAGGCGTGTTAACAGACACGGGTTCTGTTTTTAGTGTGGCAACCAAGCCTCAGTTAGACATTTATTAAGTTCATTCACTTTTCTTTTTTGCTGCACTATTATTAATAATAAAATTTTGATAAAATATTTACTTGTCCAAAGAAATCCTCATGAGTTGGAAAGAAGTGTTGTGGCCAGACTGTCTCTAAATACCACTGAAAATTATGACACTTAAGTTGATCTCTCAATAGTTGCCTGTTTTTGACATCAATGGAATGTCTCATTTTTTCAGCTTCTAAAAAGTTGTTTAAGGTTTTTAATAAATGGTATTTATTGGCCAACGGTATTTCTAATTTTATTGGCCAATAAAATGGTACGTTAACCTACCAGGATTTAATTTATAAAAAAAATATTTCCAATCATCCAGCCAAACTTCAGCAACTCGAGCTAAGTTGGTGTACAGTATTTTCCCAACACCTCCCGGGAATGGATAAGGGCTTCCTTTACGGAATATATGGCCTACATGTGAGCAAGGGCTAATCTCTAATGTGCCTCCACACATCCAGACCTGTAAACAAATTTAGAAAAAATGTTAATAAATAAATCCTAATGTTAATGAATTCTATTAGAAATAGCGCCACGTCTGCTGTACAAACATTCTTTTAGCTGCAAAAATTTACAAAGTTCATGACCTTATAAGAATGGATTGACTGGAATGTTCAGATAATTTTCCTGATCATAACAGACGACATAAACCATTTTCTTAAGTTTTATATTTAAATTTTACCTTGAGCGAGGTGCTTTGAGTCAAATCAGCACATGTATTTGGTGAATCTTCTAAATAGACGAAAACATAAGAGAAATGCTAGTGTTTTTATTTCTTGATTTGACCAAACGTGGCATATCACTTCACGAAATTCCCAAGCAAAAGACCGAAATTAATAAAATATTCTGGATGTGTCCAAATATCCTCTAGGGCAATTCCAGCTTTGTCCGGGCATATCTGAAGTGTCCCATTTGCCATATGATCGTAATAGACGTATGGGAGTAATGAGGGATTTGAGCGGATTTATCAAGCGATTGTACCGGTCATGGGATGGTAAGTACAAGGAAAGTACTACTTAGTTTTTTAATTTTTTATAATATTCGCGTGAAATATCGTGTAGTCTCCATTTACTAATATTAGAAGGAACTGCGAAATGGACAACCTGTAAAAAAAGGAAAAACCTCTAACCACAAAACCGCGATTTGACATTTTTATCACTGATTTGGGCAAGAAATTTTACCAGAGCCAAAAATGTATATATACTTCAGCAAAAGAAAGCTTGTATTGCATATAAATTATACAGATGATGAACATAAGTCACCTTTGACTTTTTACAATTATAACACGTGATCAAGGGCAGTGCGGCGGAAGGCATGAGGACGCCGATACAAGAAGGTGCAAAACGGTGCAAAGAGGAATATAGCATTTTACTCTATTTAATTGTAAATGCGTATAAAACGTTCACTAACATACAACTGAAGTTTTACCTTTAATGATAGTTCTATGTTTTCACCTCCCCATATATTCATTTGAGGATCATATTGGCCAAGCTCTGTGAAGTAAGATTTATCGATAGCAAAGAGCCCTCCTGCCATGACTGGAGTTCTGTTCACAAATAAAATAAATGAAGTGTTTAAGAAAAAGCTTTTATCATAATTGTGTAATGAAGGGTTCAAAATATTTTAACATTGCATTGCTTACTTGAAAGGTTGTGTGTAGTCTCTTAAACGTTGTTTCATGACATCATCGCTTACAGGAAGCCATCGGAAATGAAGGGCCCAGTTGATTGCACCCCAGTGAACATCAAAACTCTTTATATAAGCAAAAGTATCGTCGCTAATTACATCAATGATAGGACATAAAACTCGTGTTCTAAAAGAACAACAAACAAAATGGACATACAATAAGACAACCTATCCTAGAAAGGTTATTGAAAATCATGAAATAAAAATGGATAGCATAACTTATGATAAAATTTTATCATTAGCTCTTGGTGCTAAAAGTTTTAGCGCGGAGTCGAAATTGCAAAGTCGGAATCGGACTAAATTCCCTGGTAGCTCGAATTTGTTTTTTACTTTTTAAGATATAGGGCATAAAGTAGTTTTAAAAATCCGTCATCACTCATAAATTCAATCCCAAGATACATGAACTTCTCCACCTGTCCTAATGGGGCTCCCCTAACAGTGCGCTCTCTAAATAAATGGAGCCAGATACTGTGGACCATCATCAGAAGAAAAGGGAATAAACCACTATTCCACGTAAAATATGGAATCGAATCTTTCCTGTATGCTGAAGAAGGCAGCTTGGCTGCTGAAATGTATGTACATCCTTCGGATTAAATATTTTATGTGGAATAGTGGTTTCTTCCCTTTTCTTCCAGTGCGCTCTCCATTGAAACAGGTGGAGAAGTTCAAGTATCTGGGGACTGCATTTACGAATGATGGACAGCAAAGCAGTGGATACTCGAATCGGCGCATCAAGCTGTGTCAGATGCGAAGTGTGGCGAACCGTGGTAACGAAACGTGAGCTAGGAAATAAAGCCAAGCGCTCTGTTTTCAAATTCATATTTGTACCTATTCTCACCTATGGTCATGAGTCTTGGGTAATAACCGGAAAAGTGCGATCACGGGTGCAAGCGGCTAAAATGAGATTTCTAAGAGGTTAACCTACTAGATTGACAGTAGTACTTAGGATCTCTATGAGGTTGAGTGTTATCCTCAACGAAAAAGAACGAAGAGAGCATTACGGCATAAGAATAGGCCTGAGAAATCTTGTTTCTCTATTTTTGAACCGTTACACTGTCGTTTTAGAATAGCCACTCGCCCGGTCCCCAACCACAGTGTTCTTCATTTCAGTTTCTGCAAGCCGTACAGTGTTCTGCTATTAAAGGGACGCACAACATTGTTTTTCCGTCCATAACGCCCACCTTGGTGAGTGTTCTCTTGTCACGTTGTACCTGAGTAATATTTTGTCGCGTGTTCGATGAACTGTTAATAACAATTGGACGCTCATGGCTTTTGATGCCATCTGCTTTCTAACCTGGTTCAGTCTATTAGTGGCTTTCGAGGCTGTTGATTCCGGTACGTCACGCTATTGTTCGAACTGAAGACTTCAAGAGTCAATATGACACGAGAAAGGTGTCAAGAAAAAGGAACTCCCGCGGATTCTTCGTTTTTTATCCCAGTTTTTTGATTTGTGCATTCTGATGTCACAAACACTAATTTGCATATAGATTCAAATTATGTTTTCTACGTTTCGTTTAGATAAGTATCACGCAATTTGCCTGCTTAATGTGTCTAAAGTTACTTGTCATTAATTATTTTGAGGAGCGTGCACTATCCCTGTATAAACTAGGGTCATAGAGAAATGATTGACACAAATGCAGTCACAGAGTGGATAGGAATTTATTCACAAAAAACTGAATATTACATTAATTAGGCATACTCCCCATTCAAGTGTATGCACTTCAACCATTTGCTTGTGTCAATCATTTCTCTGTACGACCTAAATTCCAATTTTCCCCGCCATCCTTTTGCTTGAGCAAGTGGAGTGGATATTGAGATGGAATTGATTTATTCAAGAAAATTAAATAAGTTGCAAAAAATAAAATTGTCCTTCAACGTAATTTCCTATTAAAACAATACACAATTTTCGTTATTACCTGTTTTCAGATATCGGTAATAGTAGAGGCTCTAGCCAACCCTTTGTACACTCACAGTGAGCATCAAGAAAGAGGAGGATTTTTCCTTGAGCAAGAGAGGCACCTCTGACACGAGAGCGAATAAGACCAGCACGAGTTGGCATTCGGACAATGCGTACTGATACTGGAACATTTTTCACGTGTTCTTCTAAAGGTTTCTTTAGAAATGCTAGACAAGAGATTAGAAAAAATGGTTCTAAAATTATCGAATTCCAAAAATAAGTGAATTGGCTTCATAATGTAAATTATTCAATAGAAGCAACTGATTATACAATTAAAAATGTTAATAGATAATTAAATAACATGTCAATAATCTGCTAAAAATGAACCATCGGGCAAGATTCATGATTTAAAAAAATAGGTTAAAGTACGATTAAAACAGAATCAGATTAAATTGCCCAGTTTATTTCTGACCGTAATAACTGATATTGTCTATCATTATCTCCCTCACCCAGAAAAACAAAGACTGATGATAATCATATCAATGAGAGCGGGATAAATTTTACAGCTCTTTTAATCTGAGTAATTCAATTTTTCATAGAATGTGTAGGGAAGTTTTTAAATTGTGCGTTTGCAGTATGCTGCCAATGAGTCCATCTCGCGACTTCGATTGAATAAATTCCTGTAAAATTTAACATTTTAAGTAATTTTGCAAAACGTCATAATTGAAAACTGAATTTGGTTAAAAACGAAACGAGAAACAAATTTCATAGCAACATTTTTCATAATCCGCATTTTATTGAGTTTATGAAATCGATAATCGTTCTGGCTTATCAATTTCATTGGCCTTCTGTAACGTGCTTGTCACCCAAAAATGATTCTTCAAAACGAATGTGATGCTTGTGCTTATAATGTGTGCGGAAAGTTGTTGATGGGAATGGTGGCTAAGTTATCAGAAGCTGGGAAAATTTCTTTGTTTTTGTGACACCTTGTAGCGAGTGTTTGTTTAGCATGAGAGCTAGGTAGTTATGTATCATAGCGTGTAGCATGGAAAGACTAAGTCGAAATTTTATTTTGTTCTGGTCTGTGTTAGTAAGTGAATAATGGAATGGGCGAAATTCTAAATGATGAGATGGTAAATATGGGGTCCAATGTAGCACTTGGAAGTCACACTCATTCTCCTCCAACTACTCTGTGGCAATTATCCTGCTGGAAAGAAGCCTGTCTATAAGGGAATGATGCTGATATGACGGTGAGCATTTAAAGATTACTCTACGTTTAAGATTAATCACCATTGAATGTTCCTGATCATTTTTGGTTCAATGTAATAACTTTGTGCAAATACTTGGTAAAAACAATCATATATAAGCTGGTTTTGCACGAGATTCATGCATTCGAAAAAGAATTCTTTGTTTATCTTTATAGTTTTCACTTGTTTACTTTTTATTAATCCTCCCACATCGAATGAAGATTTCAATCAAGATTTCATTTATTCATATCATTTTACGGCGAATAAAATATTTTTGAAATATTTTCACATATTCATTCTTACATTCATTCATATAGACTCTTAATTATTGGCACTTATAACGAATCAATAGTGTTTAATATACAGCTAATTAAGAGCTATAACGAATTATAGTGTTTATTTGTAATTTTTAAGAGCTAGTCTTGGATTGATCTGTCATGATCTTGGGATATACAAACAATTAAGTGTAATTTTAATACTTATAATTAAATAAATTTTCTCTATGAAAGTTTTACATTCCTGTTATCGTTTAATCACGAGTAATGTAAGGAAGTTATATCTTTATATCCCATGTTCATTCATGAGTAATGTAACTTTAATTATAATTTTAAACTATTATTAAATGAATTACTCAAACCTCTGTTGCTGGCATCGTCTACCAATATAATTTCTCTAATGAGCTCATGTGGAGCTGTGTTGATGATGCTGTAGATTGTACGCAGAAGTGTTGACCAAGCTTCATTATGAAATACAATAATAATGCTGGCTGAATGCATTTGCTTCAAATTGTAATTTTTTGACCTACATCTTAAAATTAATAGACATTTACTAAGTATTAAAAATTCAAACAATAAAATAATATGAGCATATAAATTTAAAATTAAGTAAATGCCCTATACAAAATGTGCACGTTTTTATAAATGGACAATATATATATATAATTGAATTTAAAAAATTGAAAACGTTTTTGTAATTAAATGTTGGAGGTCATTTTATAAAACCTACACATAAAGAAGTTTTATTTTTTTTTTCTTCAATTCATCATTTATTTTTATTGCAAATACAAGCAATTTCCGACCTGTAATCGGAGGCGGCTTTTATTTAGGACATTTGTGTTATTGAAATGGAAAGTTTCAAAGGAAAAATACTGATGCTTGTAAAAATGTTACTTACAATTGCTTTCGCATGTCAGGTAGAGTCCTGTTTAAGGAAATACGGTCACTAACCACTAAATTAAATTTGTTAATTTCAAAGAGTGTTTTCGCCTGTCCTTGTAAGTGCACGGGAAGATAAACTGGACTTCCCTGTTCTCCTTCACCAGGAACTGGCGAGAATCCATTCCAATTCAACAGTTCTGGAATAAATAGAATATTTTTAACATTTTAATCAAATGAATTATCTTCATTAATGACATTGACATGACAGAAACATTTTAGGAAGAAGAATGAGTAATGAGTAATGACTTTGAAAGGGGTGGTTGTCTTAGAACCAAGCACTGCGACCTTAGGTCTATTGTACTATCCCCTAATGACGATAAAAGAACGATTATGGAAACAAACACAAACATCCATGCCCTGGGCGGGATTCGAACCCGCGACTCGCTGGTGTCGAGAGCGGAAAGACCTGTGCCTTAACCCTCTCGGCCACCGAGCCGGCTAGGAAGAAGAAAGTTTCAAATTTAAAAAAAATTCTGTTTTCCAGTTACTTTCAAAATTTAGGGTCTGTCATTAAATTTTGGACTTGTATATTTTGACATTTTCCTATTTTGAGTAAGAAAGTAAGGAAATTACGAGGATCAGCCAAATGAAAACCATAATTTTGTTTTGCTATACAGGCACTTTCTTCGAAATAAATGAAACTTCTTTTAATACAAAGTAACTACTAGTAGTGTCCAAATTAATGTGAACAAGAAGGAATACAATCAATATAGTAAACAGCTGAGCGTAATCATCTGTAAATCAGGCCTGCCAAACTCAGAAAATCAAATTATGTGAAAATTCTCTCTTGCACACTACTGTGCATATTACAGAACAACGCGTAAGGTATCAATGAACAGGAAAACTCTCAAAGTTTATATAATATCAAAAGAAAATCTTCGACGGATTTTTTTCATGAAACCAACCTATACCGGGGATAACCTACGTTGAAATGCTGGATCAGTTTTTAATCCCGCAAATTAGTTAAAAATTCCAGGAACTACCTGTTACAGCAAGATGATGCCCACCCCATTATCACAATGTAGTCCGTCGTTACCTGAATAAACATCTGCCTCGCCAATGGATTGACCTGGCATTTTTCAGTTGGCTACTCAAGTCACTTGACTTTGCTCCCTCTGATTGTTTTTTCTTGATGAATAAAATATTCGAGACCAGGTTGTGGAATTTACTTTCCTATTTTCATCAATAATTTAAACATCTGAGGTTTGTTTCCTCATTAGAACTTTCTTGCTTTATTCTTTAATTTTTTTTTCTGTTGACATATGGAAATGGCACGATTTATGCTCCACCTATGCCACAAAATCTGCACGAATTACTACGGCAAATTGTTGCTGCCATTGAAACCATCGACCTGGACATATTGGCCCATTTATCGCAAGAATTAGGCTATGACTTGACACCTGGCTGTTTGTAAGAAATGAACGCTTGTGATATAGGTAAACTTTGAGAGTTTTCCTATTCATTGATGCCTTACACTTTTTTATGTAATAAATTGCTGCATTGTACAATACTCTCTTCAACTAAAGTTTGACTGGGCATGTCCAATTAAATTTCCAATATCAGTTGGTGGATATTGTTAATTTTACTTCGCAACAATTAAAATCGGATGTTTAACTGGATGCGCCCAGTCAAACTTTCGTTGGACAGTATTTTAAGCACGTAGAATAGCCTGTACAGTCAACCGATGACAACGAGACCCCTGACGCGGCCAGTCCATTGATGAAAATGGGTGGGAAACGAGAGAGAGAGAGAGAGAAATGGTTTCTTCATGACTCACTTCACATAAGCGAAGAACGGCCTACGTCCCTCCCTAGTCAGCTCAGCCATTTTATAAATAGACTGGCTGCTTCAGGGGTCTCGTTGTCAACAGTCTTGAATCACTTTAACGGCATGTATCTTCTAGGAATCACTTTCGCTTTAGGGAAAGGAGTCTTTGAGCACGCAGCAGCACTCTTATTCGTTTACTAGACAAAAACAGTTACGTATTTTGAAAAAAACTAGGTTAAAAATAAAGAATTATTCTCAAGGAATGTTTGGTTATTAGCAAAGGACAAGCGATTCTTGTACAAGTTGTGGATATATTCCTGCATTAAGACAGTGAATTTCAAGAAATGTCTTACTGTGTTGATAATTCATAAGCTTATACGTGGGTTTTTAAATAGACAACATATTAAATAGATTGGATAAAAGTAGCAATAATAAAACCTAAAAACAATGGCTAAAGATTTAAAAAGCATTGTCGGTTTAATGAAAGTTTTGAAAATGACATCTTTATTAAAAAAATATATTTACTGGAGTTTCTTTTTTGTGTACTAAATTGTAAAATTTCGATCGCAAGCGAAGTACTGAAGAGAAGAAATTCAACAAAAAACTTTTCTTTATCTTAATAACAGATGAGATTATTGAATCGTTTTAAAGTCAAGCAAGATAAAATTTATCAGGTAAAAAAAGACATATGACAGTGAAGTTGCAACACCCTGAAGAAAGAGGATAACACAAGGACACGAGAAATGACAGCCAAGAGTGTAAGGAGCAAGTGATAGCAGTCAGTAGTTGCAGAAGAACACATAATTATGTGTGTACAGATCAATATGACATAATCGCTTAGTATCCTCCTACGATTATATTGGGTATCCTACCAAACTTTGTGTATTTGGCTAGTTTATTAAATTTTTGAGCGCGTCGACTTCTGGGATCATATGCGGTCTTCCACATGACTATAATCCAAGACAAATATAGGCATCCATGCCTACTGCAAGAATCTATAGGGACATATTTTTTTCCTCTCTCTCTTTTATCTTTGCGCTAGGGCTGCGGTTGACTGGTTGGTTTGGTTTTTGAGTGTTCTAAGACCATTTTGCGCCCAGTCACATGACTAATGTCTTTTCACAATCCTGAGACAATTGTATATGACTGTCATCCTTACGTATCCTGGGACAAACACAAACATTCATGCCTCAGGCGGGACTCAAGCTTTAGCGCTCTCGGCCATCTAGCCGGCTAATTGTTGCCATGACCCACGACGAAGAGACCATTGTGCCCTTCTTCCCTTTTTTCTTAGCCTATAACCGACGTTCACTTTTCGAGTCGGACAGAATCTATCGCTTTAATCTCACGACCCCTCCAAGCGTACTTAAATCAGGCGAACCTTTCACATTTTTAATCATTTGTATATTTGGCGCAACGTAATCTCCCGCCCAATTTCTTTCTTTTCCAGTCACTGCTTCCGGGTGCTGAAATTTCACTGTCACAAAGTGTATAATTTTGATGTTCTATTGATTTAATATAAGCTGTTATAAAATGAAAAATTCCAATTTGATTTCCAAAATATATAAAAAGCTAGCCTACATGTTGTTATAAAATGCAGGCTACTTTTGAGAAATTCTTTTTACAGTTTAAAACGACATTTAAACAATAGAGATGTTCTTTATTTGTAGACTACATTCTCAAATATTTTTAAAAGTGAAGTCTACACTTATTTCTTAACCCACGATGTACCTATTTGGACATTTGAAACCGGATACCAGGGCTGATTAACACATACTCGTTTTTACCATACATCCCACCAATGTCTTATAGCAGGGTGCCGATATATTCGCCTAATCCTCCCTCAAAGCCTCGACCAATTGATGATGACTCGCACGTGCTCGCACTCGACTTCCAAAATTCATTCCAGAGATGTTGTTGGATTGAGGTTGGGTCTTTGAGCTGGTCAGTAGTCTAATGTTCAGACCAGGCGGTAACAGCTCCAGTTTTGTAGAAAGGAAGTTTATCTTGCTAATAGGCAAAAGGCCCATCACGGAGCTGCTGTTCCAGTGTAAGAAACGTATACATGTAATTATCCAGGATGCAGGCAGCCGCCAGAAATGTTTGGGCCCCTGACAACTGGGTACGTGTGGGCCCCTCTGGGCTCTGCCTCGTGCCTGATGCCTTTTCCCAAGCGTGGCTGACGAGGCCCCCCTTCCGTTGGGGCCCCGGACTAGAGTCCCGTTTGTCCCCCCCTGGCGGCGGCCCTGCAGGATGTCCAGATAGTGTTGGGTGTTCGTGGTTCTGTCAGCCACAAGCGGAAGTCACTTTACTTCTTTGGAAATCGTCGATTAGCTTGGACAGCTATGTTAAGTTGTAACGACGAATAACAGCTTCCAAATAATTATTTGGATTAATCTGTGTGGGCATTTTTATTAGTGCTCTAAATACAATTTTAGAGGTGTCCGGTTTCAAATGATCTTTCTGGGTATTTATGAAAGGCAAGTGAATAGGAAAGAAATTAAAAAACACTTACACTAGAAACTCGATAATACTATAGTAATGAATCTATAAGCCAACAACGAAATTGCTTCTTAGGTAAAAGTACCCAATCCTGAACGAGTTTAACGTGCTAAACATGAATATCACATTGAAAAAAGTTGATTGGCTCTCGTTGCAGAGATATTGACGTATTGTCCGTTGTCTATGCGCTATTGGAGAGGATTAACTACAGCAAGTATGGCTGGCAGATCTGTGCTGACCTGAAGGTAGTGTCTCTATTGATGGGTTTGCATCAGGGATATACAAAGTGCTGCTGTTTTCTTTGTCTATAAGACAGCAGAGCAGTCGATTTGCATTACATCAAGAAAGACTGGCCTCCGAGAGCATCTTTTAAGCCTGGAGAAACGAATGTACAGCATCCACCATTGACAGAACAACACAAAATCACCATTTCTCCTTTACACATCAAACTCGGCCTTGTAAAATACTTGGTAAACTTGCATTCAAGTACTAAGAAACCGTAGCCAATTCAGGTTTTTATTAGTCATATTCGTGTTCAGCACACTGAATTCGTTAAGACTATTTTCATCTCGGAAGCATGAATTTTTTGAATTTTGTTGCAGAGTATAATTCTAATTTAGGATCCGGGATATATATTAGTTTACCGCTGAACACGGCGGGGGGGGGGGAGAACCTGTACATTGATCATTCGTCTATTTCAGTGTTTCCCAATTATTGGAACTTGTACCTACACCGGCAAGCGAGTAGTGAACCACTGGATTCTTTCAAAAAATCATAAGAAAAACTACCAATTTTTAGGATAACCATGTCTAGTATCATGACAAGTATAAAAAAAATACAGGAGAAGTGATACGGAAACAAGAAAATTTATTGCCTAACGCGTTTCGAAAATCTCCATCATCGAAGGCTGTAATGCCCTCAATCTCATAATCTTTATAAAGACCATTAAATTTGACTTCCTTTAAAGACTATTAAATTAGACATCGTCTTTATAAAGACTTCCTTTTAATAAAGACTTTGACATTAAAGAGAAATGATTCTCTAGCTTCATTAACTATGAGGCGCATTCAACTTCTAAGGTCTCCTAATTTATTTTTAAAAGAGCACCAGCCCAAGAACACTGAAATTGCCGCAATTTTCCAATATTATTACCCTCTAGCCTTACACATTTTTCACCAAGAACGCATGCCACTGCGAACGCTTCTAAAGAGGTCTGTTTTATCCACTATGAAAATCGCTGATGCGCTGAAAGAAGTTAAAAATCGCCAGGTGCAAGGTCAGATGAGCCAACACCACCTAGACAGAAGACCTGCGCACAGAAATTGTATACATTGTTACATCATCACCAAACGGCCAAATTTAAAGCATATTATTGGTAGAAATACGATTAACAATAGCTGCTTTAGTGTGATGTAACAATGCATGACGTTTCTTTGTGCAGGCCTTCTGTCTAGGTGGTGTTGGATGAGCACGGAGCAAGAGGGCTACCTGATGAGCAGGAACATTGTTCCGCTCTTTCATCAGCAATTTTTAAGTGGACAAAAGAAGCTCCTAAAGAAACTTTTGCGGGGGTCATGCTATCCGGGTGATGTTAGGATTGTGGAAAATGTATACGGCTAGAGGGTGACTATGATGAGAATGGTGCCAGTATTTTTTAAAAATACATCAGAAAACATTAGAACTGAATGCGCTTCGTACGCGAGATGATAAAGTCGGGAAACACTGCTCTATCTAATTTGAATTTTAAAAAGTTATTCTTATTCCAATTGTGCTCTTTCTAAGTTAAATTAAAGGCAATTCCTACATCTTCAGTGCTTGTAAGCGTTATAGTTAGTTTTAGTTTTTAAAATATTTTATCCTTCATTATGTGTCGCCACAAGATAGAGATAGGAAAAAGGAGCATTGCTTTCAAACGCATTTATTGGTGGTAGTAGTAGTAGTAGTAGTAGTAATATTATTATTATTTGGTAGTATTTTCCTTCTTTGATCTTGACGGGGAAGGAGGGGAGAAGAATGCAAAATCGAGCTTTATTTATTAAATAAGAATACAAAACTAATCGATCATTAAGATTTTGTATTGCTATGCCAGCTACCACTGAAATGTCCTCTCTCAGCTTGTCTTTCTCGGACGTTCAAAAGCTCTAATCACTCTATGAACACCATCCTGCCAAACTCATTACGGTTTTGTCAAATCGCTGCAATCATTAGAAACACCCTGTAGATCGTCTTCAAGTAATTGAAACTGTCTACCTCAAACCATTCAATTTCAAATGCAGGGCATATGAGAGGGGAGTGCAGGTAGTACTTTATAATCCTTGGCCAAAAAAGTATAAAGAGATCCCAAAATTTCCTGGAATCCCAGAAAATGTTTGCATATTTTGAAAACTGGCATTCACATTTAACGTGAGACTGTATAATTTTATATATCCATAAAAGAGGATGACTAATGGAAGAACCTCAAAATTAACTATAAATTCCTATCTTCAAGTGTATTAGAATTTTACAGATACTTTTTTCTCCTAGGAACAGTGCGATAGCGTGTGGAAAATTATAAGATACCGATATTTTATCAAAAGAAGAGGTTATGAAATGTGATAAAATCTAGGATGGTTGCCAAGTGGCTGCTTCCCAATAGGTTGCGAGACCCGAGTGATTTCAGCATTGCCTTAGGAGAGAACAGCTTTTAATCTCTAGACAGGTGGCGACTGTGTGCAGAGGGTTAAAGGAAGTCACTCCAGCGACTTTTTTTTTCCGCCTTTTATTTTTCATTTCCGTTTTGCCTCCGAAATTCCCCATTCCTAGTTATAAAATAAATCCAAGAGAGTAAAACGAATTCATAACATTAGTGTCCTTGCAGTTGTTATTTAATTTAAAATGTTTTTTTAATATGCTTTTTAATATTATTCATTTGAATTTATGGTTGAATTTTAGCATTATCGATTTCACCACTTATTTATTAAAAATACCATTCAAAATTTATAATTTATTTTATAAAATATCTACAATTTACATAACAGCCTGCATTCTCTATTCCAATTCAATTTTAAGTCTAATTTTAAATCAAATATAATCTTTAAAGAAAGCAAAATCAAACGTTTATAAAGAACGTTTATTTTGTAATTTTAATATTAAAATATTGTCTAAACATTGTCAGAACAATCAGGATGAAAATAAAAAGGTTTTTTTGGGGGGGAACAATCTTTGGTGTATCTGGGTTTTAGTGGTATTTGGAGGCAATTTTAAGCAATTCGATCCAACTTACTGTCTGTTTGATTAGTTCGCTTTAATTAACATACTAACAACTAATAGTTGATTTGTTTAAGTGTTTAATTTTATTATAATTTGTATTGCATTATGTCCCCCGGGGTCTTACTTGTCGGTCTCTGACTATACTTGATCCCGGGTGATATTGTTTTCCTTTTTTGTATTAAATAAATAAATAAATAAATAAATCTCGTGGGAATACTATGGAATTTAAAACGAGACATTAAATTTTTCAAGCAGCCTCGTAAGTTTATTTTGTAGTCATTATCTGTATCAGCTTCTGGGGGATTGTGGAATTGCCTAGAAATCTATAGCGAATTATTTCTCAGCAGATATATATAAATTTTGAATGGAAATGTTTCATTGTGTACTCCTATTTTTCCCGTCAAATCATATGATATCAACGCGAACTGAATAAATGTAAAGAATATATTTTTCTTACTACAATTATAATAAATATCTAAATATGCACTTGGAATTCCAGCACCAAAATTGCTGTTGCAATCTCGTCCTTGCAATGCCATATGATGCAACAAAGAAATTACAACATTCATTTGAATTTCTATATTTATTTAAATAAAACCAAAAAAACTGCATTCGAAACATGAAAGAGGAAAGTCAGGGGTCTGAATAGTTAGTTCCCTGCAAACAATTTTTAAAACTCAGGTGAGAATTCCTCTGACGAGCCAGCCGCATTCTCATATTGCATTCGCACTACGAGACAATCGGAATTCCACGGAGAAAATCATTACCCGTGAATGGGTTTTCTTGTGTGACGTCGGGCGTCACGTGCTGAAAACGTAGCCAATCGTCTAAATCAGACCATAAACACACGTGGCACATCCACGTGGTTGCTATAAAGAAGTTGTTGAAGATGCAAACGAAAACGATCTGAAAGAAGCAAGAAATTCGTAACTCCACTGTCCATTCGTAGCACATTGTTTCTCACTATCAGATGAACGCACTATCGATTTTTCGTTGTCGCTTTTGCTGAACTTTTTGAAAAATAATAAAACAGAAGTCTACCTCAGTGTACACGTGGTCGCCATTTTGCTTTATTATGATAAACTAGAATTTTCGCTATTTCCACTATGATGACAACACATTCGAGCGAATTGATTGAAGTGCTAATAAAACAGTTATATTTATAGAGTATATACATATTCGGTTTTTCATATTTTGTCTTTAGTTGCAGTTTTTCGCCCCCCGCCCGATTGGGAAGCCTCTTTCTCGTACCAGTCCCTCACCTCAAATCCAAATACACGGCTACCCAATTGGTTGGAGAAAGGCAGCAAGTCATCACCCTATCCCTTTAGCCCTTTTCCTATTGGTCATTTCAGCTTCTTTTCGAACGTTGACCTTACTTCTCACGTGACCTTGATAGACTCGAACACTGTCTAGTTGATAATGGCAGAACTCAACAATTGTCAGATAAGTTGCTTTGAGAATTCTTATCAAGAAAGCAGTCTCTTTTCATGTTTTCTAGAATCATTTCAGTATTAATAAAACTTTTTCCTCACTTTCTAATAAAGGAGAGTAGGTTTCCAAAAAAATTATAAAATAAATGTGGCTATATTTGTATCTGAACATTGAAATAAAGCGTCATTTTTTCATTAATATTTTTTCCTATCTACTATTGTAATAAAAGAAAACAAAGCCTGGGACTCAACATCTAATAAATAAACTTCATCTAGAGCGACTATAAATTTTGTTTAAATGCTCGTAGATTACCAAAACAAACTTAGTAAATTCATTTATTACATATTACTATATTGCCCTCCTCTTCAGTCGCCATTTCGTGTACTTATCACGTGATTACATAAAACGCAATGCAGTAGTAATGCTGTATGAAGTCTTTAAAAACGATATTAGAGTTTGTGATAAGATCACAATACAACGCTTAGAAAAGCGAATAATAACGTGTTTTTCCTCGCTACGTATAGAACTGATTTGTCTTGACTAGTAATCTATTGACTCGTTTTTAGCCGCCATTTCGTGCTAATATGCATGTAATAATATAATGCAAAACTATATACATAACAGTGAATTACATAATTAGGAATATTTTTTTAACTTTTAAGAAATACTGTAAAAGTTTCACTCAAAAATGTCTATGTAATGTAGATTTAATAAAAATGCATAATTGTAAAGTCTGATCTCATTAAAAAAAAAGTATGTCGTTTTTTGTCACATTCTAATGGCGTCTTTGGTCCATGCTCCCACCTGTTCCTATTCACAGCTTCAGTCCTACATTTTTGACTTAGGGTATTAGTGTACATTGGAAGAAATATTCAATAGAAAGTAATAAATGTGTGATATGATTATTGGCCCCATAAGCAATATTTAAATCAAAACCAATAAAAGTGAAATCTTTTAATAGAAATTCGTGTATGATTTATTATTCAGAATAGATGTTATATAAAAGATCTCTGTATTACATAATTGTTATCTTAAAATTGTTAGCACTTTACAACAGCCAATCTTATATCTAGTGCTTTAATCTCATTTTGTCATTTCATACTATAATTAGGTCCTTGTTCAAGATGCACGAAACACTCATGGAGGGGTACCCCACAAATTCCCCCTTCCCTGTCTTCCCTTTCCTTCCCTGATGCCTACTCCACCCACTGAGTCTCCATTTTGTGTCCTATCAGGACGCCATTTCGCGTCACCCCATAGTTACATTATGCTTAAAGTTTTATGAATAATGTATTTATGTAAGTTAAGATTTTATTATTATATGGTCTGAGTTTCATAGTTATTATTGGATAGATAACACAATTATTACTTCTGTGCAGACTGTTAGGTACCCTTTTCAACTGCTTGACAATCTCCACCTCACCCCATAGATATTCATAAGTTTCAGAGCTACTTAAAATTTGGTTTAAGTTATTTATTAAAAAGTTATATCTTTGTGCTAAATCAAAATTAGTATTAGCTATCAGTGGATATAGCCACAAAATAGTATTAATATTGTGGTTTTGGATAATTCTTTCGCAATTGGTGTGCTGCAGTGAAGCCGCATTCTGAGATCCAATGTCTACACTGCAGTTGAGTAAACATTGCTCTTTGTAGATCCTCTCTACCTAACGGCCATTTCGTGGCTAATCTTGTCGACATTTTGCGACAATGTCACGTGATAATGTCAACACTAGCATTTTTTAAAATAATTTTCTTTTCATTTTAAATATATCATTGAAAATCATCACTCATATAAATGTACTACAACTCAAATATTACATGATGGCCGAGTTCTTTCTTTAATGCTCCATTTCTTTTTTTGTTCTTCTGTTAATCTGATTGCACGATTTATTCATTCCTTCTACGTTTGAAATGTAAAATAATGTAAAATGTCCAGATTTCTGAAAGTAAAAGGAACCGTTTCAGTATTTAAAAATTATCAAAGTGAACTTGTAATCATATTATGTTGCAGATTCGATACTCGTTAGAAAACAATGGAAGACTCAATCTGAAACTACTGTAATAACATAATAAAATACGAACCATTTAAATTAATGGCATTCATTTAAAACATGAATAATTAAATATATAACCTTTACTGTTCATATTAAATAAAAAAAATAGCTTGTAAGTCAGTCCTGGTATAAGTGATGTTATAATGTTTCACAATTCTAAATACGTTTCACGATTCTTTCCTTATATGTTAGCTCAAAATTAACATATTTTCCATTACAGAAGCTTTTATCCCATTAACTTATTTTTATATAGAACTTAGACAAAATTGTAAAAGATATCGAATATGAAGAACAGAAGA
Source organism: Rhysida immarginata (assembly GCA_023313115.1). Classification (NCBI taxonomy): domain Eukaryota; kingdom Metazoa; phylum Arthropoda; class Chilopoda; order Scolopendromorpha; family Scolopendridae; genus Rhysida; species Rhysida immarginata. The sequence continues at coordinate 1,797,399 of JAHWFO010031028.1, read as the reverse complement.
AAATAATCCATAGCTTTCCAATATATTATTTGTCATCAACGTCGCAGGAGTACACTAATGTCATCATCTTAGAACTGATTAAAACAGATTTTCTGATGAGGAACCGTTGCTTTTCTTTAGTAAATTATTGTCGAAGTTAATGTCATGTAAAAGGCATAATAACAATTCGTTCTTTTTATTAAATCATAACTAATCTGCAAGGCCCAACTGGCCAAAAAAACCCACACTTAAATTGCAAATGTGGACAAACCCTCAAATGAAGCCTCAATTTTATGCCATTTTTTAAATAATTTTTAGATCATAGTTTTATGGAGTTATCCGGAAGTATATTGTTTTTTGATATCGCTTAATAATTTACTGAATTAATTTACTATCGGTGATCGCATTAATTTTGTTACGATATAAACGACAAATTAAAATAGTTTTGTCAAATTTACTGAATTAATTACCAAATAGTTTTCATCAATAATTTTTCCTTCTTGATTTTGTTAAATGTTCAGTCCTTACGCAATTAATTACTGTAAAATTTTGTTGGTTTAAATGCAAAAAATTACAAACACTTGCTGCTTAGCAAATAATGTAGAAATAATTGAGAAGATGAAATTAAATATAAAAAATGAATAAACATAAAATAGGAATAATCTCATTTTTATTGTAGTTGTCATCACATTCTTTAAATGATTTCTTGATGACTGGTAATAGTTTCAGATAAAAGATATCACCTTGGTTGGGACTTTTATCCTCCTTTGCACTTTGGGAAGTTTTTACCTAGAGGGTTTTATGCTTTTTGCTAAAAGTTTGGGAGTTTTATACCTAGGGGTTTTATTATACAAACATAATTCTGGCAAAACAATTTATATAAAACGTACTTCAGGGATACATAAAGGGTAACATTAAATACCCTTGATAAGATACATGTAAATGAAAATTTATTAAAATGATTCCTTTATTATTTCATTATAGTCGCTTTTCATTATATTAATTTTGTCAGATATGAATTCCAATTTATTCATTATATTGCTAAAACGTCTGTTTTTCATTAATTTTTTTTCAGTTTTTCCTTTGATGTTTCTATAACTGAAATCATTTTTAAGCAAATCACTATCTATCGCTTTTCTCTACTTAACCGAAACAAAGGAAAGTTTGCATTTCTTATTTGGTATAACATTTCAATTGGAGAGGTTAAATTCGACTTCAACAACTTCTGTATTATGAAACTACCAAAATACAGGCCCAATAACTTATCAATTTTTAATTAAAAGACTGCTCTTATCAATTTCATGTGAATGAGTGTTCCTACTTTGATAAGAGAGAGGTTGGGTGAACGCTTGTAAAAGGATAATTGGTTCTTCTCTTTCTAATATACATTAATTTCTGAATTGAATATATTTTCTTATTAAATATTGATATTCGTCCCTTTGAGGATAATATTAAAAAGATTTTGGTTGTTAAATTATTTATTTTACAAAATAAACATACAGGGCATAAGTGTTCAATACAACATGCATGTCATATTGCAAATGGAAACTACATTGGAAAAGAAACGCACGGAGCATGGCATAGCAAATGAGAGAAAAAATAAACATCGTTAAAATAACATTTGCGTATTGCATTATTATTATCATTTGTGAACCTAGTGTGAACACCATGAAATGGTGGCTAGGAGGGCTGTCAGAGAAGTGACGCCTACTTTCTAATGTAAAAGATCACTTTTCTCGACTTAAATTTGTATACAGCGTTTTCTAATTCTTCAATAACAATTAGAATGTAATTCTTAAACATCACTCATTTTTTTTGTCGTATTGATTTATGTAATCACGTGACATGGACACGAAATGGTGGATGGAGGAAGTGATTCACTAAATGTCTGCTGCGGAAGTGGCATGGAGAAAGTAGTTCAGAAAATGTTTGCTGCGGAAGTGGCATGGAGTAATTGGGGATAAAAACAAAGTTTCTTCATAATAGTCAAAATTAAATAACTTTTTGCGCCGAAAACTTATTGACATATATCCAAAATATTTTACGAAGAATAGCTGCGATAGCGTTCAAAAATATTGTTAATATTGCATTTCATCCTGCTTTGAAGAAACAAACAGAAAAGAAAAGAAAAGGCATTCGTGAAGGTTAACACAGTGGTTTCAGAAACACCGTAGCCTTCTATCAACGTAAGCTACGGAAACATTGGTTCAAGCCCTGCCATAGGCAAGAATGTTTGCGCTTGTTTTTATATGCTTCTTTTCTTTGCGAGTGTATGGTATTAGTTCTTATCTAATAATTTGCTTTACACGCATCCTGTGAAAATAAGTCATATGCAAGAACCTCTTTTAATAGATACTGCCTTCTGTAGGCTAATTCCCTAACTTAAAAAATAAGGCGACTTCACTACAGCACTCTTCATCGTGTGTGGCTTCACTACAACACTCCGGTTTTCAATGAATTACAATTGAATTACATAATAACAAATCTTAGAAAAAATAAGATATAGTTTGAATTAATAAGTTATTATTATTATTATTATTATTATTATTATTATTATTATTATTATTATTATTATTATTTTACAAATGCTTAATGACCACTGGCTTAATCATAATCGGACCTGGGGGAGGAGCAATCGCAATTACAATATTGATGTAAGAAATTGCACCAGGGATGGTACATATATCAAACAAGCAAAAAAGAAGACGACCCTTTAATAGTTAGAAGAGTTCGACCCTAGCCTAAATGAATGCAAAAGATGGAAAGGGAGATCTTAAATGATAGCAGGGGTATATTTTTATACTCTAGTCCAGTAGTACCCATAGAATTTGCGGGACTCGCCTGCACAGAGCTATCCTTGTTTGTAGAAAAGAATTTTATTTTTATTAGAGTTGATTTTTTAGTTCTTCTGGAAAAAATTCATAACTTCTCAATGACCTGAGCTTCATAATCACATAATGTTCTCCCGACTGTCAGCTCCAAAAAATCATTTGCTAAACTCGCTGGAAAAAAACCTTTGCGTCCACTTAATTGGGACATATTTTAAATAATTTTGTTAAATATTAAGCAGATATTGTGATATTTCTAATTCATTAGCTAGTGTGTGTACATTTTTTGATGGAAAACAAAGCCCTGTTGGTGCACTATCACAACACGCAAGGCATAATCGCGCAATGGGACATTAGCATACAAATATGCATTTTTTTGAAAATACTAACAGTGATACAAAATTCCTCAATAATCAGCCCTTTGATTTTTTAAATAATTATCTGCTATGATGTCATTAATATTACTACAGTAATAAAAGTGATCCGAAGCTGTTAATGTTAAGATGATCATTTTTTATATTAACGCAATTCGCTTTAAGCGCTGTTTTCTCAAGCACGCGCTATTCACATATTAAGAATGGCTAATTTTTGAATCTTATATTATGTGCATTAATTTATAGGATAATTCTTATACCTTGTGAAAGGAAATGTTAATTTTTTTCTTTTACGTCATTCAATGACGTGTTAGTCAATGTTAGACACTATCCTAATCCTCTACCTTTGCGTTAGAAATATTCAATTGCATTGGTATACTTAAAGAGATGTTAACTCTTTTCAATGACCCTTACGAGTTCTCATAAGTATTCAAGGCTCATGTCCTTCCTAAAAAATAGAATGAGCAAAAATTCTTCCTCTGATTACAATTTCAATGTCTGATGATCGTGGTGGCTAGGGCCCTCAGGTCCATGTGTTCAGGTTGTGCCCCACACAAATGCGCCTCATCAAGAGGGACACTATTTCGCCACGATAATTGATTGAAACTTATTATCACTATAATCTAAAATAAATAAAAAAGGGATAAAATTTAAATAAAAATTTTTAAAAAAAACGTCAAAAACCTTATCTGGAGCTCAAAAATTTGTTTGGGAGCACTCAAAACAAAGATTGAGTAAAGCTCTGGATGTAAGATTGAGGACGCTAGAATTTAATTTGCACTGATCAACGCAACGGCTCTGGTGGTGGCCACGATGTTTGAACCATTAGTTTGGAAAGTTTACATTTAAGAACTGAGCCCAGTGTATGGTGCACCATCTTGTTGGAAAACTACTGATAGCTGAAACTCCTTTGAGTTGCAACATGTCTGGTAAATGTTTACTGATTAGGTAGGCTCCAGTCAAAATAGAGAAAGATCCAATAAGCTTAATATAAACGTAAATCCCCACCTGCAGTTCTAATAATAAATTTTAATGATCTTGTCCAATAACTTTGTTCTGTATCAGACTCGACCAAAAACAGTCTTAGGGCTGTCTCTCTTTTTCTAACACAATAAGTGGGTTCTCTGACCGCCAATTATATTGTGTCAATTTAAGAATATCATCAGCGAAAGTAAACATGCTTAAGGTAATCGTGTTGTCTTCTGAGAGAAACTATGGACAAAGACTAACAAGGACGAAAGGAAACTACTAATCCACAACAAATTTACTTTCGTCCTTGTGTTGTCTTCATTATTAAAAGTAGAATCAGCCGGATAGCTACAGTATAGCGCGATTCGACTATGTTTATTACTATTTTATTGTGTTTGTTTGTAAAATTATAAAGAAACTGTAGTTTCAACATTTTAAATAGCTTATTAAAAATTAACTTTTATGAAAAAAAACAACCCATAATGATCTTTAATGATCTTGTTGGTCAAAGGGTGACTAGAAAAATTACACTTAATAAACCGTAGAGAAAAACTTATGCTCACACGGTTCTTCAATATAGTACAAAGAACATTAATGTGTATCTGCAGCTTCTTAACAGTCACAATTACTTATTTTGTAAAACTTATTTAAGCATTAAAAAATATTTCGAGTCAAATTTCTTGTAACTTAAAAGCAACAATTCTATTTGGTTTGATGTCTTTAGTAGCAGAATTGCCATACCATAGTAGTGCAGTGGTGGACAGAATGAGCTTGCAACATACTGTTATTTTCTATTCTTTAATTTTATTCTTATATTTAACGACATCGGCATTTCCTAATGTGTATTAGACAAGTCATTTATTTTATTTTTTCCTTATATCTTTGGGCGTTTTCATTTCTTATATTTATTTTTCCTCTCCTGGTGGAATCCTGAGGTTTTAACAACGAGCATTTAAAGGAAGGAGCATAGTTCGTTCCTCCTGTCGCCGCCGTTTTTATGACGTACCAACAAATAAAGTGCATTGCCAATGATTTGTTTGCTCATCCAACCCTCTATTTGTATGCAACTTTCATCTAAAACAGACGAAAGAACCGATTTCGTCTGGATTGAAACTTTCTAACCGAACAGACGAAATCATAGGGTGCGTTTGTTTAATGCGACGAAGTTATAATTATACGACGAACTTATTAGACTACAAAACTAGGGAGAGCCCTCTTATATTAAAATAAAAAAGTTCCATTTCTTTATCAGTCTAAATTTTACATCTAATTTTGTCAAGCAAACGAACATTTATTAGAGATGTGGATGTATTAGACTCGTTAGTATATATATTTTCCTTTTTAATTTACTGTAGAACTCTTTGCATCACCGTCAAAAGTGAGTCGTGCTTACTGACGCTACGTGGCGTTTTTAGGGTGGAGGTAAGGAGACGGTATTCTGTGGTGAGATACGTCAAATTAAACGCATTTTTAGGCAACCCATATTTACAAAAATAAATGTTCAATAATTTTTTTCTTTACTACGAAATTTTATTTAATTTATAAAACTTCTACACCGAAGCGGAGTCATAAATAAGCCTGTGAATAATGGCAATTTGGTACGTTCAGTAGACTAACGTTAGCATTGCGATGAAACGGACGCGTGTCTTCTCTTTCACGGCCGATTAAATTGCGCTTTCTTATAGATGAAAATAAAAGAAAAAATTTAAATAACCGCCGCTGTAGTAATTTGTAATAAAATGCTTCAGTTATCGTCTCGTTTTACAATATTAAAAAAAAAATTCTCGTTAAGTTTAGCTCTCGGTTTTATCACGACATTATCACAGGACTTACGGAGTTCACGAGGGGATAGTTAAGTGAGGTCACTACAGTGAGTTCCGTGAGAATTACGAAACTCAACGGAAGTTGAGCGTCGCTTCAATTTACGTATAAAAGAGAATCGCGCCACAGTTTCTGACCAATGAGAAGCCAGCAAGCCCCGCACACACCCACAAGTCAGTCAAGACTCCATAAAAGTTGACAAGATATGATTCGATGGAGAGGCGACAAGATGACACGACGTAAAAATGCAAAAAGTCGAGAGCATTTGTAGAAAACAAATACAACGTTATTATTCCAAATGATGGCATAGTTTATCCGTGCTCATGAATATAACGCCTAATAACGAATATTTTATACGAATAGAAAATGCGGCCTTGAAAGGAAAGCATTGCATATTTGAGTGATATCTCACTGTAGGAAAAAAAGGAGGAAAAAAAACCAAAAAAAAAAAAAAACAGGTTGCGTACCTGGTGTCAGTTTTCCCAATCCTCTTCTCTGAGGTTCTTCGAAATAATGAGCGACGATTACTTGCATTCCTTTGTTCGTGAATTCCGTCTGTTTCATGTTATTTTCTTTATGATGCAGTTTCGTCGAACTCGGAAGCTTTTTTTCGCCCTGATTGAAGTGTGTGATTATAAGCACTAGCAATAATATGAGGGTTCCTAGAAGCAACACGCGATAATTACATCTTCGAACATTGTATCCGATTAGACGATTAAATCGGCGACATACTGGTAAAAGCGGGGCCATTGAAAAGTAATGGTTAAAAAATGGGGGTGGGGCAGGGTGAATCAAAATTTTATTGATTTTGTTGGAGTTTCTAAACTGGCAGCGTGCACATGGTGGTTTTCTTCGTTGAGTATAAACATATTAAATAATATTCCTTTGGATAGAGTCATTTAGGCCTACATAACCTTTCGCGTAGGTGAAATTTTCCCGTCACAAGAATTAGACATTTTTACAAATTCGACAAATATTCTGCTCTGTATTCTTCCCGAGTACACCTTGAATTCTCCTTGATTATAAAATGGAAGAAATAATAATAATAAAAGGTTGTTCGGCCCTACTGTTTCTGACGCCCAGAGGAAACATGTTTTACAGTCTGTTGCTTCACTTGTTAGCCGGTTTGCCTCAGGTAACAGGCCGGGCAAGGAAGGCGGGTGGGGGAGGGAAGGCCAGAATACCATTTCAATAGAGAATTCATTGAACCGAAATCGGCTTGATTTTGCTCCACTCATTAGTGCTTAAAGGATTACATTGTTGCTTTATAATTTTGAGAAAAATTTAACGCTTCGGACTACCTCCTATCATTTTTCATTTATATGCGAAAGTATCATCACGAAAGAGAATTCACTTCATCATCACTTCATTTCAGCTGCAACAGCAAGTGAAGGTTATTTAAAAAGCAAAGTTGAAATAAACAAAAAATTATTATTTAAATGTTTATTTTCTAATCGGTTTTCACTTATTCAATGATTGATCGCAAATGGATTAAAAATAAATTTAGGAAGTGGTGGATTGGTACATTCGAACAAAAATTAATTATTCTTGTATAATTATAATTCCAATTTTCCACAGTAAAATTTTTAATTATTTTGTAAATAATTAAAGCCATTATCATCTTCCATCAATTTCTATCTCAATGAGAGTTCGTTTCGGAAGAGTTAGCCTGCATAAAATTTGATATATTATTTCAAATAGAACGCACAGAACGGAAATATTTTCGCGAAATTTCAACATATCTTCGCGAATCAGGAAAAAAAAAAATTCATTGGAGGAGGGGGGGGGGAGGTGCGCAATAAAAACTTTAATAACTAAAATGGCTCATCAGAGCCACAAGAATTATTCGTCTCAATGAGAGGAGTCTGTACAAGTCCAATTTATTGACTTTTGTTCGCACGTATGAATGCTAGAGTCATTTCTTTATTTTTAGAGAAAAATTAATATCTCTTAAAAGGCTTAACCAACAATTGTCATGAAAATACGTTAAGGGGCAGTTTAAGGAACCCTCCAAATGTCTTTAATGTTAATTTCTCAATTGGTTCTGTTGTTTGCCGTTTCGGAAGAGTTAGCTGCGTAAAATTAAACCTTGTTAAAAATTTCCATATATCTTCTCGAATCACGAGTTTATAAGTCGATTTCACTTTTAGATGGTGAAATGGCCAATAAATGAAGTCATTTGTCTCTAGTTCATTTTTTGTGAAAACGAATGAAGTTTTGGAAATATTATGTAATTTATGCAAAACGGAGACATAGATATCACGAGTTTACTACTCAACGAGTTTCCGTAATCGTTTTAATGAGTGGCATGAAAATCAATGATTTTTTTAAAATTTCATTTTACCTTAACAAGATTTAATTTGCTTTAAATTGGCAAATCTCGTTTTCATTTATCAATTAAAAAGCCTCCGTGCTTTTTCTCATATCAAGATTTTGTTTTTTATTTATTTATTTATCTGCTTATTTATGTTTAATGAAGAAGGAAAATCGAATCAGTGCCTCTTCGTAGTTCAAATTGTCTACCACGTGCCAGAGAGGAAACGCCACCACGGAAATGATTCTTGCAAGCCTATTGAGGCTGAAGGAAGTCATTTAAGTGACTCTGAATAACATATTAATCAGGAAATAAAGCGTTTCTTCTTCAGTTAGTGATGTAACCCGTTCAAAGAAATGAAGAGAACATATCTACCGGCCAAAAGAATACCGATTTGTGGAGTAAGAGAGAAAGATACCGGATATGCGAATAAAGCTGTCACGTGAATGGTGGTTACAGTATTATCATCATTTACGACCATTATTTATCCATTGCAGGATGAGGTCTCCTCCAATTTTTCCACGCACAAAGAAAGCATGATTAATTTGAAGGGAAATTGGCCAATAAGCCTTCGCGTTGGCCAAATGCGGATTGGAAGCTGTTAGTAGGAACTAGAAGGGACAAACATAAAGCTCTAGATAACCATCCATGTTATCTAGAGCTTTAGACAAACATCCATGCCACTGCCACCTGATGATCACGAGGACCTACTCTCTTCACGGAATGCTCTTGGCACTGAAGTTCGGTTATTGTATATGCACTCCATTAAATTCCGTATTTCTCCGAATCCAACACGAGTTTTTTTTCTTGGAATCTCACTCGTAAACGGGGATCATCTTGCAATCGCGACATAAGATTTTTGCGCTCGAAGAGACCTCAGCGACGGATTCGTGTCGTCATAACAGGCGCCAATGGCACTCTGAGAAGTAGGTATTTATGATGGTTCGTGTGGAAAAGCGTGTACAGGGTTTGTCCGAAAAGTAATGTCAGTGATTTTACTGTGAAGTGAATACACGTTGCAGCGCGCTCGAAGGATCGGTGGAGGGAGGAGTCAGTTTACGATTGCACGGTCGCTCAGTCGTCTCCGAACATCCGGAGAGTAAGGACAGACATTTTCGTCAAGGATTGCCATCAAGTTTTGTGTGAAACTCGGCAAGTCCGCAGTGGAAACGTCCTTTGGTGATGATTGTTTATCGGAACGCCAAGTCTACCAGTGGCACAAGGTATTTTTTGAAGGTCGTGAAAAGGTCAGCGACGAAGCCCGCGCTGGAAGGCCATCAACGACCACCACCGACGAAAATGTGACGCGTGTGACAGAACTCTTGAACTCAGACCGTCGTTTGAGTGTTCGTTTAATGGCACAGATATTAAACATTCCAAAAAGTACCGTTCACGAGATTGTGACGAACAATCTACAGATGAGAAAAATGTGCGCGAAGCTGGAGGTGATTCAAAGGTGCTAACTGTTCCCCAGCTGCCCTTCAGTCCTGATGTGGCTCCTCCCGAGTTCTTCTTGTTCCCGCGCTTGAAAACTCCCATGAAAGGATATCATTTCGGGACAGTTGACAAAGTCAGAGGCTTGCACCAAGGCTCTAAAGGACATTCCGGAAAAGCCCTACCATGACGCCTTTGGTACCTGGAAATCTCGTTGATAACATTATTTCGAATGAAAACAATTTAGCCAAGCCATCTATAGAAATTAATAATAAATGGAAATTACTACTAAAAAAATAAAAAATTATAACACATAACCCAGACAATAACACTTCACTTGCTCTCAACAATCCAATACCCTACCCTGTTCACAACAATCAAACACACATTGTTTTTGATTTTATTTTCATTATTATGTTTTCATTATGTTAACGGAAATTTCATTCAAAAAATTTTTATAAACTGAAGATGGGATAAAATATCCCGAAAACGTTTTTTATTGTTTCAATTCCTATTAATATTGTTATCAACGTTCCTGATCATCGGACTTTTATCATAGTTCTCCTTCTCCTGTTATTGTGTTTCTTCCTGTGCTATTCTTGTTAACAATTCTCCCAAGACCTTCACCAAGACCTTCCTGTGTTTCGTCTGCTTCATCCAGCTCTACATAATACGCTCCACAAGACCTTCGATTCATCCGTGTTTCCGTCCCTTCATAAATTGCATTTCTCCACATTGGGTGACTTTCATTATCAATTGTTTTTAAGATTTATTTTATTTTTTATTTTTTTAATCAAAAGGAGTTACTATTTTTAATTATTTATTCAAATTTCATTATCATCATGAAACAATTTGGAAGAAATGCACCAGCATTTCCGCATATACACTACTAGCATCGCAGTACATAGTTGATTTAGGGCTAACCTCTGCCCACCCAGTCCAGTGGATCATATATAAGCTTTAGGTTCAACATTGTTGAGATGATGAAATGGCTTATGAGTATTGTACGACCATAGTAAAGGATACTCTTTATACTCTTCGCATAGTGCCAACATTATTCCCAATGCTCTCACAGAAGCATGGGCATAGCTAGGATTTAGGATTTATGTTGGGGAGGGGAGCAAGACCACTTAGAAGAGGGGGAGAAGGCAAGCCAAATACATATGTGAGAAAATTATGTAGTAAAGTGTACCAAATACCATCTCCATTTTTTCAGAATAAAGTCAATACCCCAATTTCCAAATTTCTCTGTGTACATCTTTTTAAACAAAAATCAAGTATTTGTATACAAGTTTACATGATTTGGGGGGGGGGGGGCACAGAAAATTTGTGGAAACTAAAACAATGGAAAATATTGCTATTCGTACATATAATTCCTAGCAGAACTCTCTTGTTCTGTTCTGTCAGCAACAAGAATAGCAAGAAACCAGTAATCCACATCAAACTTTTATTCGAACGAATGCGCATTTCGGCAGCCAAATTACCTCCGTCAGCGTATACAAGAACTTGCTTGATCTGTACAGATCTCTGCCGAAATGCGCATTCGTCCGAATAAAAGTTTGATGTGGATTACTGGTTTCTTGCTAGTCTTGTCGTTCCGTGTCCACAGTGTCTGGGTCCATTTCTTCCTGTTCTGTCAGTTTGGAGGCTGTTTTTCTGACGGATTGAGTCTTTCCTCTTCTTTTTGCATAGGACATTGCTAACAGTTGACTTACGAATCTCCAGAGTGATTGCAATTTCTCGTAAAGAACGCTTGCTCATTGGAAGTCTGTTAGTTTTGATAAATACGATATCTTGCACCATCACTTTCGTAATTGCCTGTTTAATAGCGAGTTTATTTTTGAATTGCGAGACCCGTTTCAGTTTCATTGAAAATCTGAATTTCTCTACTTTTAGAAAAATAGCTACGTACGACGTACACATATTATGCAGTTAATATGAAATTATAAAATTGTACGATAAGAAGTTTTATTAAGTAAAGAGGAGTCAGAAAATAGTGTACCAGTATTGCCAGTTTAGCATTTTTTCTTGCGCTTGCCCTTTGTTGGATATTATTAATAAAAATTAAACAATATACAAAACAATGAAAATGGGGTTTTAAATTGGACACACGGAGTGGACTATGGAACTTGTGATTAAGTGTGATAATAAATCTTTTTTTTCGCAAAATTTGAAATTGATAGAGTAATTTTACTAAAAAAATTAATTATCTGTAAATAGTCGTGAATTTTTGAATAATTTTTAAATTGTAAAATCGAGATTATACAGGGTGATACAGGGTAATTTATTGTAAAATCTCCCAATTTTGTAAGTCTATATGGCTGCAACCAAATAACTTAGACAAATCGTTGTAAAGAGGAAGTTCTAAAGTTTTATTTGGAGGCTGACAGATGTCGCTAGGCGCGCCTTCATCACGAAAATGAGTTGGGTTTTTTCCCCTGCGTTTGCGTAAAGACGGCAACCGCTTAGCAGAAGGCATTCTCTGTTGGTTAATGAGTTTGCTAAAACTGAGTTGGTACAACTTTTCAATGTGCGTTTCGCCCCAAGAAGCCCTAACCTAGCCCCAGCCCCTTATGATCAAGTGAGTTTTCCACCACTGCTAGCCGACACTGACGAGAATAACTGAAGCCATCCAAACTGTAACACCGGACATCCTGCAAAGAGTGTGGGATGAGGTCGATTACCAAGTAGATTTTTTGGGGCTTCTCGTGGCGGTCACGTTGAACATTTATGAACTTGTGCTATTCAAAATGATACCTTAGAATGTAGTCTCTGAATCGATTAATTAATCAAGATTGTAAGTTTTTTTGTTTTGTAAATATGGCCTTTCAAAGTTGGGATATTCTTTTGTAATCATCCCGTATAATTAAAACACCTAAAATTTTATATGTTAAACGAACTGTAGATCCGGGTAGCGCATCTCAATGTAGGCAAAGCCTTATTGGTTTATTAATTCCTTGCTGACATTGAATAGTGGTAGGCAAACAACTTGACTTTGCAACAAAAACACAAATCAAAAAATCGAACCAAATATGACAAAATGAAAGGTGTGAATGTGCGATATTGCCCTTGTAAGCTTTTGCAAAGAATCGTCGAATTCAAAAACGCTTGTCTTACAATCATAAGATATGTGGTCGTTGTGTATACAAAATAAATTTTACCATCCATTCTTCTCATATAAAGTCTACAATGCAGCATAAGCTATTATTATTTACACATATTGCACAAAGAGTAGGGCTCCAGGGGCGTTTGGTTGGTTGGTTGGTTAGGGTTTTAGGGCGCATCAACTGCTTGGCCATTTGCGCCCAATACAAGACTGAAAGTACATGCAATTTATTAAGGAAAAAAATGTAAACAAACAACAAATATTGATGGAAAGGAAACAACATGGGACAAACAGGAATGATCTAATAACATTCAAGTATTTCCGGGGAAGTATTCACGTTTACCCCTTCCCCCTCGAACATACAAACACTATTAAAAACGTTATATAGCTTTCATGAATATCACGTGAAAAATTCATCTTAAAAAAACATCCGGTTTGTTTATATATAGAAAAATGTTAAACTTCACAACTTCAAAATAGCTTATACGTTCTTATACTTTATTTTTGTCAACCTTTTTATTTCAAAACCGTGTTAAAAAAAAAGATCGTGTAAAATCAGCATTAGGTGTAAAGTGGGTGTATAACGTATTTACAGAACTTCATGGGTTATTTCCCTTTTTAACGAAATGCGTTATTATTAATTAAGCGCAACTTTCAAATGGTTCACAAAAAATGAACGTTCAAATGGTCGAGAGATTAAACGTTTTTTTATAAAGATCTGTAGCCTTTTTTCTTACGCATAAATGGCATGTACTTTCAGTCTTGTGTTGGGCGCATTTCGGTAAACGCATTAGTAGTTGACACTGCATTAGTAGTTGACATTTCACACTTTAAACTGCCGAAATACATGTAAGATTTCCATAGCACTATTCAAAATTATTTTTATGAGAGCACTTAACTAGTGCCACTTATAGGTGCAGTAAGAAAGTTTGTCATCATTATGGCTCAAATCTCCAGAATGACCGATTTTGTTCTGCATGGTCCCGTTCATTTAAAAACCTAAATGTTGAGAAGGTAAGTTTTGACATAATTTTATTAGTGGTAAAACTCTGCACGATAATGCATGTATGAAATATTGTATCAATTACTGGAGCTTTAAATTTTTGGAGTGCCAAGTACCGAGACACCGTAGAGCATTTTTTTTAAATTATTATAAAAATAACTAAAATATGATTTATATGTAATTGATTATATCATTATATTCCTTTAGAAATGAACTAGAAGACGCAAATATATTTAAATGGGTAACTAAATAGAAAAGTTACTTTTAGAGCGAAACCCCTGTGGGCTAAAAGTATCAATTATTAGTGCGTCTACCTTACATAGTTAAAACATAAAATATAATCTAAGCAGAAACAAAGATCGATATTCCCTTTCCGTTCAATAAATGTAACACATGATTCTGTACACGCTGATATCTAGATCGTTTGCACCCATTCTTATGGCTATTCTTTTCAAATGTTCAGGACAAACGCAAACATTAATCCTGGACTCGAGAGCTGGAGAGACTACGCCCTAGTGCTTTGAGCCAGTGTAAACCGCAAACAAACGGGATGAAGAACTGCACACGATCAGATAAATAGCATATAGTACAACTGGCATTCGAGAGACATGGTTGATTGACTCCATGAGAAGTCTAAGGGGGGAAAAGATAGTATCTGATTCCACCATCTTATAACTACTGTACCCCAGAAGAATGACAACTATAGAATGGATCTTAAAAACTGACATCACGATAAAATTCTGTGATCATTTTGAATTGTTAACTTACGTTTATGCATGCACATTATCATCTCCAACAACAACTTCAAGAGAACACTTACCATACAACAGCGTATCACCAAGGGTCTCAACAAAGTTTGAATAAGAAATTATAAACAATATGAAAAAAGCCCTTCCTTTTAAAAATCCTGGACACAGGCCAATTTCTTTCATCTCCTTTTTGTATATTGTGACCCAGACAGGCATACCATAAAGCAGGTGCGACAATTACCTTGTTTCTTGTTATAAATATTCAGAACACTATTCGGCACAACAGAGCAACCCAGTTAAACTTGGCTTTTTTCACCTTGTTCACTGGATGTCTCATGTGCCGGTTCCAGATAAATTCGAAGTCCTATCCACTCCAAACACCAAGATACTTATCAACCCAATTCAATTAAATGTCATTCAACAGAAGTTTTTTTCCTTGTGTTCTGCACTTGTCAGCATTTAAGTTTAACCTATGATTGCAAACCAATTTTCGCATTCTGTAAAAGCTTTCTGTAGGCGTGAGATAACTTGACCAGATTCTATTCTTTCTTCCACGGATGGGACTATATCAGCGTAGCAGTGTCATCCGCGTCAAAGTGATTACAATGAGGAGAAATAGAAAAATCTCGAAAAAAGTAATTGATCAACTTAGTCCTAGAACAGACCCTAATGGACCCCAGCTCTCAAGACATCACCAGCAATAAATTAATTACCAAACTATTTTTAGCCTCTAGAAACTTTTTTGGATAGAAACTAGTCTAATAGGAACTCCTTCAATAATACCGGTCGGCAAGAAAATCCTCCCTATGAAACTAAAAGATATTCTGAAAAACTTCGAACTCGTTCAGTCCATGACTGTATTAAAAGATAATTTTACAAAAAGTTAATTTTTCGTGGTGTGAAAAGCTTCTTTAAGCATAAAGATCAGCGTTATTCTATTAAAAATCTCTTTATCATAGGCTGGTTACAAATAATAAATATTAAGAGTCCAGTCCATTTCCTAAAGTAATAACAATCGTGATGATATCGACAGTGAGCAAGAAGAAATTCAATTTTAATATCCGAGAGCGAAAGTTCCAAACTTTAAACCCAACCTGTTCCTTGCATACTTTTCCTGCACAAATACAAAATGGCGAAAACTTTGCTGTAAAATTCTAACTACCTTAATTACTTAGAAATTATTTTTTTGTTTATAAATGAATAAACACTACTTTTTAAATAGTTTTTAAGTTCCAACAATTCCCTGGCTCCCTTAAAATTGGTGAATAATAGCGAAAATACAGGGTGAGTCAAAAGTCACCGGGCATAGCTGTATTCGAAAATGGTGTGTAAAATGAACGATGTGATCATGCTAGCAGGTAATAAGATAGGTGCTCTATCTTTTGGGACAGTTTGGGAGTTTGGGTGCCATCTTAAAATCCGCCATTTTGAGTCAAGGTTCATTTTCTTAAATGGAAAGGGGGGGGGGTCATCATGTGGCATATAGAATAACACCAGTCTTTTCCCTCATGAGTTGATTCCTGCAGGAGTGTTTTCCCTCATGAGTTTTTTTCCCTCATGAGTTCATTCATGTGGCATATCAAATAACATCAGTTTTTTCCTTCATCAGTTTTTTCCTTCATCAGTTTTTTCCTGCAGGAGTTTCAAAACTGCAATCGGATTTCAGTTATCTGTTCTGATTCACAAATTATTAACAAAAACATTTACACTTTCCAAACAAAAACACTAAAAATGGGTTGCAGCAGCTAAAGGATGCGTTCAATGTGTTGTCCCTAGTACTAGACACAGCTCAAGGCGCTTTATCCATTCATTATGCATGCGCACAAGAACGTTGGGGGCAATGCTGTCACAGGCCGGCCTGTAGGATGCATTGCTGAAGGTGACGTTTGCTTTCGATTTTCACAGCATACACAAGTCGTTTCAATGACACACAGTTAAAAATTTGGCTGTGTAAAATCTAGGGAACGTGGTGGCCACTCCACAGTACCCCGCCGGCCAATCTAATGATGTCTGTAGTGTGGAGGTGCACCATCCTGCTGTAAAAAACGTGGGGAACTGCCATCTCTAGTCAACAGTGACGGGAACAGTGTTTGGTAACATTCGCAGGTACTCGTCAGCATTTAGGGTATCGTCCATGAAAATAGGTCCAATTAAACAGGTTCCACACAGCACCAAAACTTTGACATCACCAACGACTTTGGATGGATCTATCCAATGAGGGTTTGTATCGCTCCAGTATTTCATGTTCTGATAGTTCACTTCACCATGGACATAAAAAGTCTCCCGGAAGAGAGTTGGAAAGCCTATCCAGAGCTCAGGTACAGAATTCTTCACGTCTCTCCGGATCATCATCGGATAGTTGTTGCTGCATCTGAACTTAAAAAAAAATTGTTGGTACGCAGAAACCGTGCTATGGATGACTAGCTAAGTCCACACTCAGCTACAAGTCGTCTTGTTCTGCCTTGTGAACTCTTTGGAAATGCTCCCAACACCATTGTTGAAGATGCCTGATCGGTTGATGTTTTTGGCCGGCCTGTACCAGCTTAATGTTCAACAGTCCCAGTATCTCTGAAATGTGATATCACATATGCGGCGGTACTGTGCGCGATTGGTTCTCTTTCGGGGTGCCGGGCATTGAAATCAGCAGCAATGGTACAGTAAGGGCGTTCCCCGGACATCAGGATCAGCTCAATAGACAAGTTTCAGCGATTAGCATCACCATCTGATGAGAAAAAAACAAACGTCTGAAGGAGATCTCCGGACACCAGCTCCTTCCTCGCTGCTCACTGTTGCGGATGCCATACATCGTAACGTGTCTTGTTGTGTTCCAGGATGCCTTAATTATAGAAAAAGAATCACTCCTAGAATCACTTGGCAACTTTTTCCCAAGCCAGACGAAATTAGGAAACAGTGGATAGCTGAAATTTAGAGAGATGGCGAGCCAAACTTACAGAGGCGAGCGTTGTTTACTCTGCTCATTTTAAAGACCGTGATTTTCGCCAGCTTTTGCACTCCCACAAAAAATATCTGAAACCTGGAGCAGTTCCATCGTTATTTGATTGGATCTCTAAGAGATTGATGAGACAGAAATACATTTTAAAAACGCCAGTACAGCTCTGATCAGGGATTTCAGTTAGTTGTGCTGCTTTATAATGCATTCTAAGACTGCATCAATGTGATGACAGTTTGTACTTAGCCTGCAAATAAAGCAATGGTACTTCCAGGGCCGTAGCCAGGACGTTATCGTGGGGGGGGGGTCGATTTTCAAAAATTCCACTAAGTCGGACCTTTTTTTCAAAAGTTTTGGTGGTCTTATTGATAGTCGCGACCCCCCCCCCCCCTGGCTACGGGCCTGACTTCCATAAGCACCGAGATATATTAATATTTATCAACAAAAAACGTAATCTGAATATTCACACAATTAATTTTTATTTGGCTAGGTTTTATTTCATCGTACTAACAACTCGCTTGAACATTAAAGCATTTTTTATTGGAGTTCAGAGGTTCTACATTTTAAATAGCATTTAACTTGCCCAGCAGGGCATTGTTTCATAGGTGAACAAGATGCACACCAGAGAGTAACCATCTTATTGAGGAGGCCTTACTCTAATTTTATAGCAAACTTCTTCCTTTCAAAATGCGTATTTTAACTCCTTGCATGTACCCTTCGTCTAAGAGATAACTTGATAATTTCATTTGATTTCTTTGCCATATGTTGTTGGACAACATTATATAAGATGGGTATAAGATGATATCGTCTAAGATTAGAAGAGTTTCAGACTGATTCCCCAAAGCAACGTTTCATTCATTATAACTTTCATTCGCGCACATGTTCTCCATGCGGGAAGAACGTGGTTTCTACATAGTTACCAGAGGTGGAAACTCAATGCTAAATCAAGGGACTTGGGGTCAAGTGCTCGCCAGGGCGGCGCTTCGATTCGCATGAAGAATAAGCAGACGACGTTGTTGCTTAATTTTTACACTATTCTTCTTTTACTCCTGGAGAGTGCTCTTTCAATAATAATAATAATAATAATAAATTTTAAAATGAAAAAAAAAAGTATGCCCTGCTACACCTTTGTCTTTTTTTAATTTTATGAATTCTTGTTTTAACTTTTTATTTCGCTTTTTAAACCAAAAAGGAATA
Source organism: Rhysida immarginata (assembly GCA_023313115.1). Lineage (NCBI taxonomy): Eukaryota > Metazoa > Arthropoda > Chilopoda > Scolopendromorpha > Scolopendridae > Rhysida > Rhysida immarginata. Next base: position 1,778,675 of record JAHWFO010031028.1, on the reverse strand, counting down.
CTTTTTTTAAAGTAAAAACAAGAATGGATGAAGGGGGTAAAAATATAATTTTTTTTTTTTATATTTTATTTTATTTTTAGCAATTTTTAGGAGGACAAACGAATAATAAGTTAAAGTAGAAAATTAACTGTTGTAGATTATATTTAAAAAAAAACAACAAATTAATTGTTTGAAATTTTTGAAATTTGAAATTTATTCATCCAATAAACAAAGAGCCTAGATATGTATACAAAAAAAAATTACTTTTGTGAATTCATTGTTTCTTTTATTAAGATAATTTCAAAACTCTTTTGGCATACTTTAACTTTTTGTTTGCATATTGTTTGATTAACATTTTTAAATACTGTTCTATTCTCATTTTTACATATTTAATTATGATAGTTGCAAGTACAATTCAGCATGAGAATGATAACAATATAGTGATTTCCAAGAAATAATTGGATGGATTTCTTGCAGAATTTTTCTGCCTTCAACTGTCAACCGAGAAGTAAAACACCCTTTAAAATCATATGATTTATGGGGTTGTTTTAATAGTCAAAGTGTTGGAGAATTGATTTTTTTTTGTGAACAGCCGGTTCCATACAGAAGTTTATACAGAAATGATGGAATTCTTTGTCACTCAATTATTGAGAAGATCTGTTCATCTGAAGATGTTTTCAAACAGGATAGTGGACCAGCTTATACATACAAAAAATCGGAAAAGAGAAATAAGTGTCCTGAAATGGCCAGGAAATTTGCCTGCTATGAAGTTAATCGAAAATCTATGGGCAATCATGATAAATAGAATACAGAAATCGTTGACAAAGGACAAAAAAGATCTCACTGAATGCATCCAAAGTGTTAGAAATATTGGGATTTTGCCCTGACCTTACTAATATCATCGCCCAAAAGAATTGGGACTGTTATTACGGCAAAAGGTGATTCTACAAAGTGATAAAATCAATTATGCATATAAAAAAGATAAGATATTTCCGATTTAGCAATACGTGAAATTAATTTTATATTCGCTGACGCATTTTGTAACAACAGTGTCTTCAAAACGATACCCGGTCATTTGGCCGACGGACACTTGGCCGACGGACATTTGACCGAACGGACATTTCACCGATGGACATATGACCGAACGGAAATTTAACCGACGGAGAAATGCCTGCATTTCATCGACATTTGGACATTCGGCGTAAAGAGATGTTTTCGGCAATATAATTCATTTAATGGGAAAAAAAAATGTTT
>JAHWFO010031028.1:1744679-1762442 GCA_023313115.1 Rhysida immarginata | reverse complement strand
AATATTAGTTTCATTTATAATTTATAATAACTAACTTTAAATAATTATATCATGTAAACTGATGCCCATTAGCACTAGTTACTATGCCATATAATAGTGGGAGGGGTGGGTAACAACATATTTAAATTTCAGTTAAATCCAAGCTTAACAGACTTGGCCCTTCCCTTGTTAGTAAAAAAAAAATAAATAAATAAATGAAATTTTTATCTGTTTTGAGATATTTGATCTTGAAATCTGCAAAAAATGGAAAATTTTACAACTTCTGAGTCCAAATTATGGAGAAAGGGTATGAAACCCAAATTTTATTTCTCCAGTTTTCAAAAAAAGTTTTACAACTTGTACTTCATCTTCCAGTCGCCTTAATGGGTTATCAAAAATGACAATTTTCCTAGCAAGTATTGCTAATTTCAAGGTTGATTAAATCAAAGTTGGAAAAACATTTTCATACGTTTCTATCCATTTTCCGAAAGTTTGTAATGCCCCCTTAATGAAAATCAGAAGTTTCTATCTTATGAAGGAGCAGAATGGTAGCCATCTTTCTGAATTCTTGAAAGCTAGTTTTTACCCTAGCGAAGAAAAATGAGCCTATACCCAAGTTAGATGATGATAAAATAATAATAATAAAAAAAGTTTTGTACTTCTCAATAATAGGGTTAACCTCGGTGTAAAGATAAAAAAAAAAAAATCTGAAATGATGAGCAAGCATTGATTTCCAAATTAGACGATTTCATATGGAATGACCCACTAGAGTTTTTTACTAGGTCAATCTTCAAAAATGATGGATGTCCAGCTCATTAAAAATCTACAAGTACAATAATTGGTTGTTATTGTAGGACCGTGCACTCAATAGCACTCCAAGTGGGTTTTTCACACCATCATAATTTTACTATTTCTGCCATTCCTTCAAATGGTGTGGAACCCATTGTGATGCAATTTTTCTCGTGCATTTAGACTATTTAGACTATGAATCCATTTACTGTGAGGTAGTTTGGCTACCACCTGAACGTATGTATAAGTGAGAAACACTGGATCCGTTTCCAGGTGTATATACAATCGTGTTGCCATTAATAAAGAAGCAGCCCTTCTATGAAACAACATATCACTATGCATTTGGGATGGCTCTAGAATGTTTGGTCTTACAAGGGACATATACATAGTTGTACGAGCACGTTTTTTTTGCTTGCATGCCTAAGAAGCGATAGTGTTGCTTTCAGATGAGGTGGAATCGTGCGTAGTGTTGAGTAGTGAAGAAAGAAGTTGAGAGCGCAATAATACACATATACATTACTTTAACAATGGAGTCTTTATATGGCTATGTGTGTTCAAATTTTTTTGATTTCTCGGTTTATTTTGAAAGAAACAAAATTTAGCATTTTCTTATTTTGCAAGCATCAATAGTAGCTTTAGATAAGTAACGTATTTCAATTTGGTGGGAATCTGTGAGATACATGTTCGTGTAGTTCCCTTGTTAGTAAACAGCTGGTCCACATGATTGCTGATCCTTTAAAACAGAAATCCGTGGATTATACTGTGCATTCCATTCATATATGCCTGTCTAAAATAGATTAAGGCCACCATCAGTGAGCACCATATCAAATAATTAGACTGCACGCAGCAAATTTAGGGCGTGTTTTGTTTGTTGCGACGAAAGCAACTAGCCGTCACTATGAATCACAATGTAATCATCAGCCTGATGATTACAAACGACTTCGTGAGAGCGACTGCTTTCAAGTGGGCATTCAACAACAGCGATATGTGCCTTCTAATGCTCGCAGTAAATAATGAAATGATAGAGCAATATTTTCATTAAATTATGTTTTCGAAATGATCTCAAACCCTATTGGTAGGAATGTTCTGTTCTGTTTGAACTAATTCTTTCGTTTGTAATAATGACATTGGCTATAAACGCCGATTGCCTTTTCTAAGACTGATTCTGCAGAAGGTGATGATAGTTTTAGCTCGTCGACTTAGTCGGGCGACGAAGCATAACTGCGTCAGCGTCACTGGCAATAGCAAACGGAAGTAGTCGGTCTGACGAGACTAAACAAACACAGTCACATTAACTAAGTTGCTTTCGTCGCACTAAACAAACACACCTTTAAAGAAGTTTCTAATTGACATGTAGCATGCTGGATCAGGACTGTTTCTGATGATCATTAGCTCAAAAATTTGTTTAAAAAAAAAAAAATGGCCCTTGACCCAAAATGGCGGATTTCAAGATGGCAGCCAAACTCCAAAAACATCCTAAAAGATACAGCACCTATCTTATTATCTGCTGTCATGGTTGCATCATTCATTTTACACACCATTTCCAAAAGACAGTTAAGACAGTTATGTCCAGTGACTTTTAACTCTCCCCGTATAACTTTTTTAAAACTTTTTTTTTTTTTTTTTTTTTTTTTTTTTTTTTTATAATTAAGTGTTTTTACCTTATAATATTTAAACATGGTGAATATAAGCTTTAAATTAATAAAACAAATTCACTTTATTTAAAATTAAGTTTTTATAAATGATGGTCATCAGATTGTTAAAAATGATTTTTCTTAAAGAATTATTGATGTATGTTTCCATTTCTTCTTTTAAAGATTTAAAATTATTTGTGGCTCATTTGATATTTATCAATTTCATCTGTCATTATGATTTGATTTGCACTGAAAGAGCTATTGTAGTATTTTTTTCATTAAAGCATTTGTATTGATGTTGAATTTGAAAAGAGCATATGCACATGAAAGAGAAACTAGTGATGAAAGGCATTTCCCTGATGGTGTTTGTAAAGAAAACATAGTAAAGTTAATCTGTTAATTTTAAAAAAATGTTAAGTTTGTATATGTCTGAATATATCCACTGAAATTTATGGTAAGAAATTTTCACTCACTTTACCTTCGTTTCTGCAAATCCAGTTTAATTTGATGCCAGAAGTGATTCATTTTAAACATCTACCTTTTATTTATTTTTTATTTATTTTTGATTTAGCTTTTCTATATCCATACTAAGATGCATATAAGGACATTTTATTACCTTTGACCAAATGCTATTTATCTTGTTATGGTATATGGATTACTTAAAAGGAAAATAAAATTGAATGGTTAATTTTTGTAATGTTTTCTTACAAAGTAGTTAAAATTGAAAACTTTCAATCATAACATGTTGTTTAAAATGCTTATATTATAAAGAACAAAACAAACTCTAATGGTATTAACAGATTATTTCATATGTTCTCTATTAATATGAGATAGTAGAATAACTTCATTTTTTTAAATGCTATAATTAAAAATGTAATATTATAATTAATAATATTAATAATATTCATTCTCATATCAATGGGGAAAAGCCCAAGAAAACATCAGTGTAGAGGTCACAAGCTGAAACATTTGTCTTTGGTTTCACAATAATAAAACTGCTAACAGAAAAACTTTTACAGCTGTTGGCTCTAACTAAGCAAACAGCAAATGGATGTAATTTGCCAAGTTGATTCGTTTTTATTATTTTGCGAATTCAAGCAAATGTTGTGAATCCATTAAAAACATTTTATTAATGTAAATGTTTTAGGGTCCGCAGTAAGTGTAGGTGAAACGTCTTTACAATTTTCTTATCTTAGTATTTAGTTCAGTTTTTTTTTTTTTTTTTACTTTAATACTGTTCTAAGAAAAATTGCTTTTTATTTTTATAATCTTTTAAAACTTTTCTTACTCTTTTGCAATTACTAGGATTAAAAAAATCAATTTAACTTCTTCAGTAGCATTTTAATTCAATCACCAGGGGCTTTTGTTTTATTTGGTAACTGTATTTAAAAATTAATTTTTCAAAAATACTTAAAATTCAAGTTTCTGTAGATATTAATTTTAAATAGGCTAAAGTTTTCAAATTATGTGTAAATGTTCATACACTGTTCTTTATGAAAAATTTAACCAAATTATATATTTTTAAAAATTTTATTTGGATATAATTATATAATGGGAAGAAAATATATTTCTGTGTCTGGATGTTTAAATGTCTGGCATCATTAAATTGTTTCAAAAAGACTAGCAGTGTTAAGCAGTCAATTATAGTTCAGATATTTGCTTGCTCCCTTTGTTATATAATTAAACATGAACATTAACAAAGAATTATTGACAAATCATGGTTGAGTGAAAATGGCATATATTTTCAAGCACCTTTTGTTGTTGCAAGAATGAGAAATTCAAACTGGAACATTTATAAGACAGTAGGTTTACCAGTGAGCATTGGATTGGAATGCCGATGTATAAATATTATCATCAATGACAATCAACAAAGCACAAGGCCAAATATTGAAGAAAATGTTTATGGGAAACAGTCGGAATACTTTTTGGAAACCCAGCTATTCCATTGATAATATGTACAAAGTTGAGAAATTTCGAAGGTGTCCACAAACATTGCCAGTTAACTTCATTTCATATAAGTTGTAATAATTTTGAATTTAAAATTAGTCAGAAGATAATTGCTTTGAGTATGTACCGTAAATTCTCTACTATAATGCGATTCCACTTTTTCGGCCCAAAAAACCAGCAAAAATGCTATCCTCTTCTATAATGCGTTCCCCATTTTTGACTCCTCACGAGAAATAAAATGTGCAAAAATATACAGAAAAATAATCTTTATTTTTAAATTTTTAAATAGGCAGGTTGGAAGTAGGCCTATTTGGAAGTAGCGATCTTTGGGAGAAGTTGTTTTCGTATTAGATGTTGGCGACGAGAAATTCGAATAAAAAGTGAATTAATTTACTGTATAATGAACTGGACACTGTATATGCAATACAGTGTTACACGGTAATTTCATCAGGACCAAATCCCCTCTGGACAAAACCTCCTCCGGTCGCAGTCATCGTTGCAGGGCTGATATTAATCCTTTTGTATAATATGATCCAGCAAACTTAGGTGCTTTTATAGGCCAAACTTATTCGCATTATAGTAGAGAATATACGGTAATCGTTTTTGTATTCATTATTATGACCACTATCTATAACCAGAATAACCTGGTTATCTGTTTTCTTTATGTAAACATAATAATATATTATTATTTCCATTTATTCCATTTATTGTAATACAATTACATATTTGGAAGAGGAGTCTTAAACAAAAAATAAAACAAAAAAAAACTTAACATCTTTTCAAGTTTTATACTATTTCAATATTTAACCATTTCATTATTTCAGATCTTTACATTTTCATTTACAAAATATCTTTCTTTTCAATCAACTATTTTTTTACAAAAATCTTTTATGACACATAATACTTTCCAATTAATTTGATTTCCATCAAGGTAAGTTTTTTCCCAATTTTCTTTTCTTTCTAAAACTTGTTTCTTTCTCTCTTCCTCTACCATTCTACATTCAAATAAAACATGCTCCAAAATTTCTACATCTTCTTTACATCCTCTACATATTCTCTCTTCCTCCCTACCATACACATTATTTCCCACCAAAATATTTCCACATCTAATCTTTAAAAATAAGATTTTTACTCCAATATTATTTTCAATTGTTAAATATCTTTCTATTTGCCAATTTTTCATAATTTTTTTATATATTCTACATGTTACAGAATTATTTATTCTATCCATCCTTTCCTTTAATTCCTTAGCCACAATTGTCTCCATTATTTTTTCATTTAATTCTTGTAAACTAATTTTTCTTACTCCTTTATCTTCCCACCACATCTCTCTATATTCTTCTGATATATTTTCATTTATTTTATCAATCCATCTATAACCCTTACCCCCTCTAGCCATTTTTTTAATTTCCTCCCAACATACCTGTACCAATCTATTCTCTTGCATATCTTCAATCTTTTCAATATATTTTAAAGCTTTTCTCACCAAATTTACCTTCAACTTTACTCTTCCTATTTCAGTCAATATTACATAATTTGGTGTACTCCTTCTCAATTCAAATAACCATTTAAAAAATTGATTTTGTATACTCTCTATTCTTTTATCTTCTTCCCATCCCCATATTTCTGCTGTATATTCAACTATACTTTTAACTAATACATCAAACAACTTTATCATTGTTTTAACCTCATTCATCTTTGTTTTTTTCACCAATGACCACACCTGCTTCATTGCCAATTTTGCCTTTTCACTTATTTCTTCTTTCTGTTTCCCATAACTATTCTTAGGAGTAAACCACATACCTAGATATTTAAATTCTTTCACTATTTCAATATTTTCATTTCCCCATTTCCATTTTTCTTTTATACTACCTTTCCCTCCCTTTTTAAACACCATCATTTTTGATTTACTAACATTTAACACCAAATCATTTTTTCTCAAAAAATTCTCTACACATTTTAACATCCTTCCCATTTCTTCTTCATCCTCTGCCATTAAAACCACATCATCTGCATACATCAGTTGAAAAATTTTCTCCCTTCCTACTACAATTCCACCTTCATTACAGCATAATAATATATGATAAGCATTTATTTTCAAGCTAAGACTATTTCAAAACACTAAAATAAGTAATTTTACATTTTCCTTTACTTTCAGTTTTATAACAATATGGTAATTTAACTTACAACAAGTCACCAGTCTAAATAAAAATTATCGCTATGTGTAGTATTCTAATTTCCTCATAATCTTGATGTTCCCGAACACACTGTAAAAATAAACTATAGTTTACGCGAAAACATACTTCAGACGGACCACTTCAGGTGCATTCGTGTGACAAGAGGAGAAACGAGACATCCATCCAGTGGATGCTGGGAGAGACTAAAGAGTTGGTTGAGAATGTGAGGGAAAGAATCTCATCCCATTACATCTTGGAGAAATTTTTATATAAATTGGGACAGTCGGGACAGAATAACCGAAATTGGGACTAATAATTGTCCCGATTTACCTTTCAAAAGAATCAAGACAAAGGGTGAAAAATCAGGACTGTCCCGGCAAAGTTAGGATGTCTGATCACTTTATTTTTAGGGGTATGAGTGGGAACGGACAATACCAAGAAAACATACCCCAGACCATAATTTTATTTGTATTCTTCCTGTAGTGGTTGCAGGGTGATTATTTTTGGAGGTTTCTTGCCAAACAGGAAAATGTCCATAATTTAGATTTTATTCTTCAACAGAAAAATAAATCAGGTCACACAGGCTCTTATTTCTTTGATAAAACCTAGATAACCCAGAGTATACAGGTGCTCAAGAACTTCTAGGGTATATATAGTGGATCAAAAACATTTTCTGCCAGTGAACATGGGGTCGGAAATGCTTCCTTGTTTCGATAAACAATTCTGAACCTCAGGCAGCAACGGTTCATTTCCTCACAAAAAAGCCTTTCTGAAATTTTTAGTAGGTTTCCTATTCCTACAGTTAGTAGTCGATTGACCTGAAGGGTGAGCCCATTTTTTAAAGCAAGTAAATTTGTACATCTTCATTGCCACGTCAGACCTGTGATACAAACATTGAATACACTATGGGGCATCTTATAACAGCTGAAATGGCCGACATGCATCTTGTGTTTGGAAAAGTCGATGAAAATGTAAAAGCAGCTGCTCATCTTCTTCTTTAATTGATATTTGCTATAGTACCACACTTATAACCATGTATATCATCACCCAGAGACAGTAGTTCCTTTCAAAGGCAGATACAGGCTGACGTCAGACCAGATGAACACCTAAAATTAAGGAAGATGTTCTCGGGGCCTGGCAAAATTTTTTTGTAGTTGTAGACCAGTGTTTCCCAAACTGGGGTTTGCCAAAAGTGCAGGTGCTATTGCTGCCACAATTGGAATGCAGAGTAGCCTTTTCTGATACATCGCATCTACATCCTTTCCAGCTCTATGGGTGTGGGCACTGAACGTTACTGATTATTCTCATTGCATAAGGTTTGCCCAGTGATTTTTGCAGCAAACTGCTGTTCACCCCGATTTCCCATCATTTGTTCCCTTCACTCGGGAAACTATGTTTAACGTTAACAATCCACATTGCTGGTCACTTGCTAATCCACATGTACCATTCATCCATGGGTTCCAACAGTGCTATCACTGTATGGGCAGGCATTATGATTGGGGTAACATTATTGAAGAGAAGGTCCTTTGTATTGTCCTAATTAATGAAATAAATTGAGGCCTTACAATACATATTTATGGAAAAGAACATCAGACTACAACAGTCAGAAAAAAGTATGGAATATTTTTTATTTTCACATTTGCATCTCACTAAAATTACTAATAACAAACAACGAAGCGAAATTGTGCAGTTCCCTTTTACCTATATGTTTGCTCGATATATTTACAAGTACGTTGCTAATCCTGTCTGGAAAAAAATATGGAATAGTCCAAAAGAGTGGAAAAAAGTATGAAATAATTACGATTAACCAATGTGCAACAGTATGCAAATGATATGTAAATCATAGTAGGTTAATCACATGGTATAAGTAAAATATAAGAGACAATTTTATAGTATTAACCTTATTTTTTGGTGCTAAGATGGCTAAGACACGTGAACTCAGTACTGCAGACAAAATATTAATTCTGAAGTTGAAAACTGAGGGTCACACTCAACAATCCATTGCGAAAACAATCCAATGCTCCCAAGGAATGGTGTCAAAAGTGGAAGCACTGTTAACAAGAAAAGATGTGGAAGCTCCCATGCAACATCCAGCTGAGATAATACAGTTTTTCATCATCCAATGAGATCAACAATGCATGGAAACAAACGGGTATCAATGTCACAGATCGAACTGTACTATCTCAATCGAAGGAGAGAGGCTACAGATGCTGCAAGGCAGCCACTAAGCCACACAAGACAGAGAAGAATAAGCGAGATCGACTAAAATGGGCAAAACAGTTCAAAGAGTGGACAGATGTAGACTGGAAAAAGTTATGTTTCTTCCTTGGTTATGGAGATAGCGATGGAAAAATCGTTTTCAGATGACCGGAAGAAAAGTTTCATCCTGACCGTCTCCAATCTTCAACCAAAATCCCCAAGGGAAGTATCACTCACAGGGGTGTGGGTGACCTTGCCATTCCTTACAATTACTGTAGATGCGGAAGTTTACATCAGTATTTTGGAAACATTTGCTTTGAAGCGGCTAAAGAACTTTACGGCGACGATGACTTCATCTATCAAGATGATAGTGCATCTTGTCATCGGTCCTGCAAAGTTCACGAATGGTTTGCAGAAAGAGGAATAGAACATTTACTGTAGCCAGCAACAGCCCAGACGTTAATCCAATTGAAAATGTTTGGGCAATTCTGAAGAAAAATGTTGGAAAGGAGAAACCAACAAATATGGTAGAATTGAAGTCAGCCATCGTAAGATGCTGGAAGAAGATTGACGCCCACACATGTGAACGATTGGTGCTATCAATGCCGAAAGGATTACAAGCGGTTATTAAGGCAAAAGGGGAGGCTCAACAAAATATTAGGATCCATTATTCCATACTTTTTTCCTGTTTGACAATATTCCATGTTTTTTTCCAGACTTGTACTTGTTCAAAATAGCATCTTTTTGTAACTAATCAGCCAAATGGGCTACCATAAAAACTATAACTGTAAATACAGTTAGTAATAGTGTAATTAAAAGGAAATTCCAAAATTCAGCTTTGTTGTTTTGTTATTATTAATTTTAGTGAGATACAACTGTGAGAATGAAAAATATTCCATACTTTTTTCTGAGGGTTTTAGTTTTGCCTTTATTTCCAACTTCATCAAGGAAAACAAGAAAGGAAATTCCTTTGAGAAATCTTTACATATCAATATATACAGAATACAGGTACATAGAAGAAAAGTGATTGGTTGGATACATTGAATAGGATTGGCTGGATATACAAAGAATAAGATTACATAGGTTGGTTGAATATACATGGCTTTAATTGGCCGGCTCTACTAAAGGAACAATATGGGTCATAGTGAATTCGCTAAGGGGAAAAGTGTATTCAGAATTTTTGTATGTTTTTAAAGAAAGTAAAAGCTTTTTAGCGTGATGTTTAATTTTTTAAATTAAAAAATGGTCAGTTTAATTATTTAAATTCATTAAATGAAAAGTTATCTTTTAAGCCTTCATGTTATTAAAGAAACTGTGGATTATGAATTCAAAATAAATGCTAAATCGTTTCTCACTGAGTTTAAAATCAAATATAAATTCATTATAATAAAGTGTCTTTTTTTTTTTATGAATTTTGTTTTTGCTAAATTGTTGAAGTGATAAATTTCTTAATTTTTATCAACATTTTTAAGTTTCAACGTATGATTATCATTAAAATATATTGTGTATTTAAATGTATATAGTTAAGTGTATATATGTACAATGTAATTAAATGTTGCATTCTGATGACTTTTGTTACTTATGTTGCTTATCGCTTTCTCAATAAATGCAAATTAAGTCAAATTAATTCTATTGCTGAAATTAGATTAGCTTGTCAGTCAAATTACTAATTTGGAAAAAGCATTAATGCATTTGTAAATGTATACTGTAAACTTAAGAGCCAGTCAGCTGGTTGCCAAGCAAGTTCTCAAGCATTTAAATTTAATTAAGTGAATATCTATTCCCCCCCCCCCTCCCTCCAGCCTTGGAAGATGATTTTTTCTTGACTCTGAAAGATTACTTGTCTTTCATTTCAAACTTTCATGTCTTCATGACAGTTTCATTTAATTCAGACCAAGAAATAATTAAAAATCTATAAAAAGTCATAGCAAGCCCATTGAAACGCACGCTATAGCCTATCCAACAAAAGTTGGAGCAGGCGTGTTTAACTACATTTCCAATTTCAATAGAGCTTTTACAGCACGTGACCGCGTAAGGCATTCTGGGTTTAGGTTGCTTAGCAACTCAGGACGCAGAACTAGGTCAGCCATCTTGGATAACAAGCACGCTTCGCACATGTTAGTCTCTAGGCAAGATCGGCATATTACACGAATCTCCCAATCCATGTACAACTGAGATATGAACAAAAAATCGCTGATATTGATAGTATTGATCCTTATATGCTATTAAATCAGGAGCTCACTTTAGAGGAAAGCAGTTTGCTATCATTGGATCGCATTGAAATTTCAAGCTACGTCGTCCACAGCTGGATCACACGCAAAGAAATGAGGGCCTACAAATCACTCGATGCATACAAGAATTTTTTGTGTGGCTGGGTCTTCGAAGTCTGCTATAAACAAATTAACATTAGCACACTTGTTTATAGCAAGGTATGTAATAAATGAGACGCCGAAAGTAAAATTTCAGGATAAAAGCATGGTTATTAGTATATAAAAGCTAACTTCTAATAACCATGATAAAAGTTTCAGCGTAGCATCCCCTAATTTTCTTGGCTAACATCGATCAGCCCCGTCACGCTTATGCTCTGAATTTATTACTTACTTACTTTTCAAACCCGCTTATCCGTTAGGGTCGTGGGGGCAGCAGCCCTATGGAGGATCTCCAGCGATCGGGATCTTCCGCCATCAGGCGCATGTCCTCCCTGGTAATATCCAAGCGACTCGAATCCAGATTCTCCATGTAGTCTAGCCACCTGGTTCTAGGCCGACCCCTTGGTCTCTTACCCACCAGCTTGGAAAATAACAACTGCCTAGGAAGACTAGTTTGCGGCATCCGTATCACGTGGCCATACCAGCGCAACTGAGATCTCTCAATGCGGAGAAGTAGCGGCTCAACACCTAAAGATTCCCTTATAGTGCTGCTGTACACTCTATCTAGTAGGGTGACACCTGCCACACCTCTCAGGAATCTCATTTCGGCCGCTTGTACCCGCGATCGCACTCTTTCGGTCATTACCCAAGCCTCATGACCATAGGTGAGAATGGGGACAAAGATAGATTTGAAGACGGAGAGCTTGGCTTTGTTACCCAGCTCTCGTTTCGTTACCACGGATCGCCACAGTTCACGTCTGACACAGCTTGCTGCACCGATCCGAGCTTCCAATTCTTTCTCCTGCCATCCATCACTCGTGAATGCAATCCCGAGATACTTGAATTTCTCCACCTGTCTCAATGAGGCTCCCCTAACATGGAGAGCGCACTGAGCAGGCTGTCTTGAAAGGACCAGAACCTCGGTTTTAGCCACACTGATCTTCATCCCAGCTTCTTCACATTTGGCTGCAAACCGATCTAGTGCATGCTGAAGGTTCGTGCGAGAAGACCCAAGCAGGACAAGGTCGTCTGCAAAGAGCAACCTCTCCACCGGGCAGTCGCCCACACAAACATGCTCATCGCCTTGGCTGCCCCTGTCTATCCAGTCCATAAAGATAATGAACAAGATGGGCGACAGTACGCACCCTTGGCGGAGTCCAACACCCACGGTGAACGGTCTTGACTTAATGCCATTTATCCGGACACACATCTCAGAGCTTTCGTACAGAGACATGATAGCAACCAGTAATTGCCCATCCACTCCATACTCTTGCAACACTTGCCAGAGCTTCTCCCGAGGAACTCTGTCATATGCTTTTTCGAGGTCCACAAAGCAAGCGTAGACCTCTTTTGCATACTCCCAGGATTTCTCAAAGATGTAAATGATTTATCATGTTATCGAAATTATATTTTAAGTAATATATGCAGGGAAAAATCACAAAAGTTCCGTGACGATGAACTTCAGCTAACGGGCGACCATAGGTCATTCATGTCGGCATGCCCGCCCATCATTTAATGTACACCGTCAGGGAACTTTTGTGGTTTTTTCCTGCATAAATTTCTTAAAATATAATTTCCATAATATGATAAATCATATACATATTAATTAATTTGTTACGATAATAAATTCAGAGCATAAACGCGAAGAGGGTGATCGATGTCAGCTGAGAGATTTAGGAGACGCTAATCTGAACTTTGTCAATTTCTGATATACCAGACTCCTTTGGAAAAATTACGATGAACAGCATTTATTTAATTAAACAAGCGTTTTCTGTATGTAGTATCCAGATTAATCTCATTCTAAGAAATGATCGGAGCAGACACACAAGTATTTTATACTGACGCAGTCGTGGGATACAAGTCTTTTAATCGCGGCGAGCCAAGCTCTTCTTGTGTGTTCTTTCGAAGGTTAGTTTATCTTGTTGCCTCTGAACTACAGGTATTCTGTAAAAAGACTATAATCTATCTCTAGTTCGTCGATTAGAGCACCCGAAGATGCAGCAAAAAGACATTGTATAATAATTTCTAGAGCGTGTGCGAGTAGCGAACTATAATATAAAGCTTGTTATCCAATATGGCGGCATGAACTTTCCTTGTGTCGATGACATCACAATGACGTCACGATGACGCGTAGTGAAAAAGCTCTATTGTTAGACATTATTAATTTTATTTTACAACAATGTCTAAGAATTGAAATCGGAAGTTTAACTGGACACGCCCACTCCAACTTTTGTTGGACAGATTATAACTATCCTGAAAATTCCACTCGTACATCCAAGGGTGCCAACTTCTATTCACTACCATTGGTAATTATGGTAAAGCTGTCCATTCTGCGATTTAGATACCATAGCTTGCCATTATATATTTTATGCAGTAGAATATTACCAGGAATAGATGAGAAGGGAATACGACTCTCAATAACAAGTCGTGTCAACAATGTGATGGTTGTTTTTTTCCAAAGAAGCAGCACATGTGGGTGTTTACTGAACTCCAACATCTTGCACTATATTACATAAATCTGTTATTCTGTTTGGTGTAAACACTGCATTTTTTATCTTTCATTTTCCGCTTCATAACTGGGCTATTTCCAGGCCACTTTGGAACAGAAATTTGCTGCTTTTCCAGTATTCTGGGTAGATTTATATTCTTCGTTGGGCCATATTGCCTGAGTTTGGAAAACCGCCACAAATGTCGCTTCTTTGGAAAAAAAACCGATCACGAGGTTGTCGCCACAAATTGTTATTGCGAGTCATATTCCCTTTTCATATATTCTTAACATTACTGTATAGTAATGAAATTCACTAACCTCCATTGATATATGTGTTCATCTGATTGAGCATTTCAAACACAGATTCATTGTATGTTCATATTTCAACCAGATTAATGTTTGCTTTACAAACTTCTGAAAGAGTGACATATTCATTCAGGTGAAACATAGACTTTATGTAAAGCAACCTAGAAGTTCACAAAAAAGCTTTGTCCATAAAGTACAATCTGATCTTCTCTATTTTAAAATTATTACAGTTCAAATAAACCATTAAGGAATGACATAACCAAGTACCAAAAAGTTAAACTAAACCATTCACGTAAACCATATTTTAAACCACCCTATGTTAATATTGTAAGTTTCTAATGGAGCATAAAGATAACATTAAACCACGTACCTTTGAACCAATTGTGACTATCATTAATTTAACATTATATTCATTTATGACACCTCATTCCAAGTCGTTTGATATATTACATGCTATATTTTAGCATTGAAAGTTCCAATGAACTATAATGGTTCCACTAAACCAGGTTCCTCAAAATCAATTTCGACTATCATTAATTTTGCGTTATATTCATTCATGACACATCATTCCAAGTCGTTTGATATACAGGGTGCATTATGAAAGTAATGCGCATAATTTTATTGTGACGCGACTATCCTGTGCCCGGTCTCAGTTCGCTCTGAGCAGTAGGAGCGGTAGGACGTATTTTCTCATGAAGTCTGTTTTTTGATTGTGTCACAGCACGATGGAGCGTTCGCTGGAACCGCTATACGCGATCAAGTTTTGGGTGTGGCTTGGGAAGAATGCAACAGAAACTGACATCAAAGACATCTTCAAGCTCCACCACGACAATGCCCCCAGCCACACGGCCTTCGTCGTCACCAATTTCCTGACCCGGAGCAAGACCCTCGTTGTAGCCCAGCCTCCTTACAGCCCTGACTTGGCTCCATGTGACTTTTTTTTGCTCCCTCGACTGAAGAGAGAGCTGAAGGGAAAGCACTGGGAGTCGGTGGAGAACATCCAAGCTCATGTTACAAGGTTCCTGAAAAACATTCCAGTCGAGGAATTCCAGGGTGCCTTCCAGGCGTGGCAGAATCGTCTCCGCAAGTGTATTGATGCAGGAGGAGACTATTTTGAAGAATTTTAACCATTTGTACCAAGCGGATCAATAAACCTATTTTTCCCAGAAAATGGGCATTACTTTCATAATGCACCCTGTATTACATGCCATATTTTAGCATTGAAAGTTCCAATGAACCAGAATGGTTCTACTAAACCAAGTTCCTTGAAACCACTTTCGACTACCATTAATTTTGCGTTATATTCATTCATGACACTTCATTCCAAGTCGTTTGATATATTACATACCATATTTCAGCATTGAAAGTTCCAATGAACCATAATGGTTCCACTAAACCAGGTGTCTTTGAACCAATTTCGCCTATCAATAATTTTACGTTATATTCATTCACAACACATCATCCCAGTTTGTTTGATATATTACATGCCATGTCTTATCATTGAAAATTTTTGAGGGTGTCATAAGGGTACCATTAGAGCACGTGCCATTGTTTCCATTACAACCATTTTCAAAATGGTTCATTCCCGCAACCATATTTATCAATTGGCAAAAATGTTAATTTATATCCGCTTCTATCTCGTCATTACGATTTGTTTGATATATTACTTAATATATCTTCCCATTGAAAATTGCTTGGCGGGAAAATAGAGGTACCATTTGTGCACGTGCCAATGAACCGATTTAGATAATAATTGTGATTGGTTCGTGCCATGAACCATATCCCTCGACTGACGAAAACAGATTTTGAAAATCTTTCATAGCCTAGGAGGAGTTAGAGTTACGGATGGACAGACAGACAGACAGACACGTTTCCCCACACTAATAGCATAAAGCACCTTTCGGTACTTAATAAAACATACATTGAAGAAAATTTATTAAAATATTAAATAATTAAAAGACTACACCTCAACTATTTAAACATTTATTAACAAATGTAAAGGTGGTGATTCGAGGTTTGCTTTTCCTTTTTGTGTATAAGTTACCTTATTGTAGTTCTTTACAATTTTTTCAAATCCGTGTTTTCAATGGCTACAGTTGAAATTTTTAAAAATGTTTAAGTTAGTGTAAACATTTATTAAGCATAATGCTCAATAAACATAAGATAGATTAAAAAATAATTTATTTTTATTTTACTTTTTTTTTTTTTTTTTTTTCCTTTTATAGATATCTCGTTATAGAAGTCAACAATGCTCTTACGCAGTCGATTTCGGTTACATACTTGTAAAGTTATTATAGCAACTTCATTAGTTTGGTTTCTCATTGATATTGTTCTTTTAATGTACTATACGGACTGTATAGGAACGTGGTCCTGTGACACCAAGTCTAACTCGCCACATTCCAGTAAAACAAAAGTATTAACATTTCATAAAAATGATAACGAATTCAAATCTGTTTATCCCAGTCATCTTTTACATAGTTGGAAACCAGTAGGTAGGTTGATATTTGTTACAAGCATTATCTACTTGCTTGATTTGTATAAAATATACCTCAAATGAAATTTTTAAGTGAAATAATAACCAAACAAAATTAAAACTGTTCAAAGATTGGATTTACTGTATATATGCAAATAATGTGTACCCTAAATTTAGGAGGGGAATTCTGAAAAAAAATTTTGCCGTATTTTGAGCTTTATTTATAAAAGATATATTTACCCTACATAATGTAATGGATTTGAAACTACATAAAAATGTTTGTGTTTGGAGCAACACCTCACAATCTTCGTATGCTGTTGCTGCAGTACCTGTATCATATTTCCTTCCTACAGCGTAATCACCAATATTCTCGACATTTTCTGTTATACAGAGTGATCCAAAAGTCAGTTCAACCAAAGATATATATAATGAAGATCATTAAACGTACTGATGTCAAATTTGCAGTGGATATTCTTTAATCAATTCGACACTGATTGAGCCTACAGTAAAGGTTCAAAGTGGCCCCCATTCTCCTGCTTGCACAAACGAACACGACGGCACGTGTTCTTGGAAATGCATTGCACCGCTGTTAATGCAGAATGCTATTGCAACACATTCGAACAATTTGTAGAGCAGTTAGATGATATTGAATGCAGATATGGTTATTATTAACAGGACACAGCTATAACTCGCACAGCCCGAATCTCAATGGAACGAGTGCACTCTGTTTTTGAGGATAGAGTAATTTCTAAGGAAAGCAAGAATATGTGTGTCACTCCATAGAACTTGGGCTTACAGTGTAGCAGTCTGAATAACAAACTTTTTAGCGACGGATAACTCTGAATTGCATAAGAAATTATACTGAAAGTATATGCTGCTAGTGCGTTAAGATTTCGTTAAGTTTTATCTTCATTTTCTTAAATATTAACAAATCCTGAATTAGTCTGGGCTTTGGTATACTAAAATACACATAAGCCGTTGTTTCCACCACTTCAGTCCAGATTGATTTCCTATACACTATAGTATTGCAATTTAAAATTCACTGTAAAAGACAAATAAGTGTTTGGTCAGTGAAATGAAGCAAGTCTTGCTTGTTGTTCTTTGAGTTGCAATCCATCATCAGTAATAGGTTTAATCATTTGCAGATTCATTCAGAGTTTGAGTGAATCAAATTATTCAGAGTTGTCCTAGTGGAAATTCTCAATTCTGTTTGAATATCCTTTATATTTTGTTAACTCCTTTTGCTGTGTAAAGCAGATATATTTGTCCAAACTTTTCATTACTTAGGTGTGGAATGCAGATTTAACCCTACAGCCTTTTTAAAAAAAAAAAACTTCTCGTTATACTACAAGAATTGGACACACCAGGGCCATAGCCAGGACGTTATCTTAGGGGGGGGGGG
>JAHWFO010031028.1:1703472-1738723 GCA_023313115.1 Rhysida immarginata | reverse complement strand
TGAAAATTACGGTAATAATTTTTTTTTTATAAGTAATGGACTTATAAGTAATACTTGCCAGAGGCCATCTTCAAGAATAATAGAAATTGACCAAATTTTTGAGGCTATATACGGGATGGGTTGGAGGTGGGATGTATTGTCGTGGGGAGGGTTGCGGGGGTGGTAACTGTAGGGGTCGATTGCTGTGCGATTAGGAGGGGAGAGACTGAGGAACTAATAGGGGTTAAGGACTATGAAAACGTTGACCTAATATGATGATACGAAGTGTAGTCGTAAAGTTTTAATTATCATCTCGAAAAAATAAAGTTACATAATTATTTTTTTGTTTGTATGTGAGTGCATGTCTCCAGTCTTGGTGCACATTGAAATCCCTTCACCAGAGTACTGCAGCATGCTGCTAGAGGGACCAAAACAAAATGGTGCAGCCCATTGATAAAGTGGATATCATGCGGTGATTCGTTTTCTGCATTTGAAGGGGAAGAATGCTGCAACAATCCATGCTGAGTTGGTGGAAGCGTACGGCAACAATGCACCATCATGTGACACAGTGGTTAGGTGGTGCAGACGCTTCCAGAGTGGACAAACAAGTCTGAATGACGAACAACAAAGTGGCATACCATCTCTCCATGAAGAACCAGGAATCACAAGGGAAGTGAAGGCCCTGGTGCACGAAGACTGGCATATCACAATCGAGACGATAGTGGGAAGGAGTGAAAATCAGTCATGGATCAGTTTTCAACATCTTGCACGAAATCTTTTGCTCCACGATAACGCCCCAGCTCATTCTGCAGAGGACACACTCACACATGCTGCTTCTTTGGGCTATCATATTTTGCCTCACACACCCTGTGTATTCTCCTGACATGGCTCCCAGTGTCTTCTTCCTCTTTCCTTGGACGAAGAAACCATTGCATGGCAGGCATTTCTAGGATGACGATGGGGTGATTTTCGAGGTGGAATGTTTCCTGAACAGCCAAATTGCAGGCTTCTACAACCAAGGTCTCCGCCAAGTCATCCATCATTGGGGAAAATGTGTAGCATTGAAGGGTGAATATGTAGAGAAGGACTAACACCATCACCAAGTTTCATGGTCGCAGCTTGATTTTACAGATCATATTTTACAGAAAGGCCATAATTTCTCGACAGATGGCTTTAAAATTATCCAATTTATTAAAGATGAGAAATTGCTAGCTTTTCTAGAATCTGTTCAAATTGCCAAGCATAAGTCATCTAATTGGTTACTGAATAACGATTGGATGCCTTTAGTTTCCTTCATTGTCAAATAATTTTTCCTATTGGTTAACCGTTGCTATTGTTATTAGTTACTTGTTGCTATTGGTTAACCATTGCTATTGTTATTAGTGGCCTTGTTATTAGTTACTATCAAATAATTTTTTGCTGATTGGTTAACTGCTGCTATATACAGGGTGAATTTTAAGTACAAAAACTAACTTTTAGAGGAGGTAGTATGGGTGCTTCTAAGCAAATAAGTTCATATGAACATGGGTCCTAATTGAACGATAACTGAGATATGAACAGAAATAAAAATGCTGCCGCCAAGATCAACAAGTTAATAACTCAGGTTCTCTAACACCTAGGGTAATGAAATTTAGATGAATAATGGGGTGCATAAAAGGGTGTGTACCATTAAAATTCGATCGAATTCGAACAAGTTTCAGAGTACTAACCAGCACGTGTTATGATGTTGACTGCATAACTCTGAAACTTCTTGTTGGAATTCGATCAAATTTTAATGATACACACACTTTTATGTACCCTATTATTCATCCAAATTTCATTATCCTAAGTGTTAGAGAACCTGAATTATTAACTTGATCTTGGCGGCAGTATTTTTATTTCTCATATCTCCGTTATTGTTCAAATTAGGACCCATGTTCATATAAACTTTTTTCCTAAAATCACCCATACTATCTCCCCTAAAAGTTTGTTGGTGTATTTAAAATTCACCCTGTATAGCGGTCTTTTTAGTTATTTTCATTGATGAAGGAGACAGAGAGCTCTGAAATGTACATTCGTTTTTTGTTAACTTAGTATCCAGTTTTGGCTGTTTATACATTTTATTCTTTTAATAATGTTTTTCAGATTCAAATCTCATGTTTTTGAATAAGTGTTTGTGATCGTTTTACTGACTTTTGTGTTTTGTTGGCAAATCATTGTAACATTGTGCTGTTGTATAAGATAATGCTTGTTTATGACCATTAAAAATTATATGCAGCTTGTTGCTTTTAAGGTTTATAAAATTTTCCTGATATTAATTATTAAACATTGTTCTTAACAGCACATTAACACAGTCTTATTAAAAAAAAAAAAATTAATTTGTGAATCAAATTCATGTGAATGAAGGACTGTCGTATATTGGAAACTGGGAAGTGAAGGACAAGTAAAATGTGGGTTAGAGCATTGTCCTGGTGGAGAATCAAGTTTCAGTAGACAAAAATAAAAAAAATTGCAGAACCACCAAAACAAATTTGCAATAAATTATGCCAGTGCTTAGAGCTATGGGCGAGTCTAGACTGGAAAGGCTGCCAGATGCTGTCTGCAAAGGGGGCTTAGTGCAGAGCCGCCCTTAGCGTTCGTGGGGCCCAGGGCAAAACTAAAATAAGGGGCCCTCAAAATATATGGTTTTGATTAACTTCATCTTCGTTGTCCAAATTCAAAATTTCATTTGAATCTGTATCCTCCTTTTCGTTAATAAATTGAGGAAGCTGTTCTGAACTGATGGTAGGAATAGCCAAGTCGTGATTTTCAATTTCTTTAGATTCAGTTTTTAAAAATTTCAACAAGCCATCTCTTTGACGATTTTCAAATTCTTTTTTCTTCTTGGCACTGTTCCTTTTCTGTGTACCACTCAAATATTTTTTATTATTGTCACAAAATCTATTTGTACTAATTGTCTGTTTTTTACTTTTTCAATTCTATAAAATTAAAACAGAAAAAAGTTAAATAAAATAAATGTAACTTGCAAATAAAATAAGAAAACTTCTTTTTGAATCAGCATCCATCAATAGAAGCGTTAAAAGCAGGAATAATTTTTTCGTTATGGCGCATGTACAGATTGCGCAGTCTTAAAAATGCTCCCCGAGTAAATGAGTAAATAGGCCCTGAATAAACAATAATATTACGCCAAATGATTTTTTTTTTATGAAAAATAACCTGTTTTTAATATTTTCCTAGACTGAATACTATACTTTAATCTTTAATGTACACAAATTGTGGGGAACCCATAGTGGGGCCCTTTTAAGCATGGGGCCCGGGGCATGGGCCCCGGTTGCCCGACCCTAAGGGCGGTTCTGCCTAGTGTATTGTAAAATTTACTGAGATTTTATGTTTAGAGAATTTTTGCTGAATAGGCTACAACATGTACACTAATTTTGTATTAAACTTATCCTTAGAGTACTGATTCTCTCTTTTGTCTCTGCGTTTTAATTTTGGTCCTGGCATGCAAAGGAAGCAGAGATGAAAAAAATTGGTAGGGGTAGTGTGCCTTGCCTAAAAAAGGCTAGACATAACTAAGAATATAGCTACTTCATGGTAGCAACTTTACAGAATTTCATGTCTATCCTTTGTGCCACTTTGAGAAGACAGTGACGTCACAAAAAATGTCTGCTGGCATAGCACTCAATAGCATATCCTTCCACCATTAGATATTATAAGGGTTGGCATTCTTGCTTTTCAAATGGTGTAATTTTCGGGGTATAATTTGCCCTCACGGATAATGTGCACTCTTGTTTTTTCGTGTTTTTAGAAACATTCCCAACCCATAATATGCAGTCAGGGAGTGCTCTGCCAAATTTTTCAAACACACAGTGCATTATGGTCGTCTGATTTTTAAAACTTTAGGCTTTTTATATATTCCCATAAAATGAAGAAATAAGTATCCAAAATAAATGATCATATAAAAAAATTTATTCATTACAGTTAAACTTAGATTGTATCAGAAAATTTATTTAAAGTTCTTCAAAATCGGAATCATATGAGTTCTTTGTTAGGCCTAATTACAGTTTCCTCTTCTTCCTAGTCTTTTGATTCTCGTGATTGAATCATCCACAGGAGTGATAATTCCTACTTTCACAAAAGCATTTAAATTGTATTTTCTTGATAGATATTCACTTGATAGATAATTCAAACGTTTTGTTTCCACATCTTTATAAAGATGGATTAGTAGCAAACATCGGTAAAACTGCAGAACTTTAGCATCCCCTAACTTCTTTGATTGATATCATCAAGACTGGTTGCGTTCAGGTATTGAATTTATTTTTGTGTCAGCGCTCTAGTTAATGGTTAAGTAATTTGCCTTACTTTTTGAACTTGATTATTACATAGTTCACGCAGAATAACAGTCACTAAACCACTGTGCTAACATTCATCTCAGCTTGGTGGCCATCTTGAAAAGTTGCTGAGACAACCTGGTATCCCTGGTTTTATGAACGAAAAACTGAAGAGAGCCACCTAATTCGCTTATGCAATAAATATACGTGAAGTATATTTATATATGGAATATAAAATGCATACATATAATGTATATTGTATTTACTGTATAATATTGTATAATTAAAATCCAAGGTAGTATAAAAGTTCGTCAGCCTGAATGTCTATTGACCCCCCCCCCCAACTTCTTCAGATTTTATTATCGCCCTATTATACGCAATTGCCTATAATACGCAGTAATGATTTTCTTAACTTTTTATTTCCGCATAATATGTGTATTATACCATGAAAATTACGGTAAACTTGATGTACATTCTTGATTAGAATCTCCTCAACCCCTACTCCCCTCCTTTTTTTTTTTCTTTTTGTCAAATTCTTTTTCTACTCTTAGATTTTCTCTATTTTGTGGGGGTTGGGTGGGGAATTGTAAATTATAATTGCAGCAAGACTTTTAAACTTTATATGTGAAAGCTTGTTAAGAAACACTTCTTCTCATGAGAAGAGTGAGTTCACTGTGGATAATGACATGATGAAAAGAAACCAAAACTTCTTGTCCGCAAAGATTTTATTAGCCGAATACGTATTTTGGTCTCCTTGAGACCATTATTCAAGAACATTAATGATCTAGTTATATGATATGTGGACACTTTAGACAGCGAACACATTTACAACATTGGTGAAACTAAAAATAAACAAGCGTCCCTTTCAAGAACCAATCAACAAGTGAGGAGAAGAAGTAGTACATACAAAACCAGAAGAAAACCCCGAAGGCATGAAAGTCATAAACAAAATAATAAGAACCATTATGCAAATACAGAGCAACTTTTTTTTTTATATATATAAAAATTACAAGAAAATAATTATAGAATTATAACAATAGCAAATTTTAACAATATAGAATCGCCGAGGGGACCTGGATCATTATTCAGTAGCTGTTTAGGATCTTTCTTCCTAATCTCGACGGTTTCATAAGCATCCAAGCGGTTCCTAATCCTTACCGGTCTAAGGAGACGGCAGTCCTTTATCAGTATTTCGTGGCCCGTCTCAAGCATATGTTTGGCGATCGCGGATCTCTCAGTCTGGCCGAATCTGTTATGGGCCGTGTGTTCCTTGAATCTCGTTTGTATGTTACGGCACTTGGCTCCTCTGTAGACTTTGGGGCAATGGCTACATGAAATCGCATAGATTCCGTATTGTAATAGCAGTGGGTTTATGTCCTTAGGGTTCCCAAATAAATTTCTTAGAGTGTTTGGACCCAGGCCCCCTTGGCGATTCTATATTGTTAAAATTGCTTAATAGTTCATAATTATTTTCTTGTAATTTTTATATTAAAAGAAAAATAAAGTTGCTATGTATTTGCATAATACTTGTAGTTCTTATTCTTTTGTTTATGACTTTCACGCTTTTTTTTTCTGGTTTTGTATGTACTAGTTCTTATCCTCACTCGTTAATTGGTTCTTGAAAGGGAAGTTCGTTTTTGTTTTTTTGTTTTTTTTGTTTGTTTTTTTTTTAGCTTTACCAATGTTGTAAATGTGTTCGCTTTAGTTTTTGATTGCCCCTCGGCTGATTGGCTGTCTAAAGTGTCTGCATATCGTATAAATAGACCATAATGTTCTTGATTATTGTAGTTGGTGTTGAATAATGGTTTCAAGGAGACCAAAATACGTATTTGCCTAATAAAATCTTTTGGACAAGAGGTTTTGGTTTCTTTTTTTCACTTCTTCTCATGGTTGAAATACAGCTTCACTTGTGATGTCACTCTCTTCTCAAAGTGAGTGAACAAATGAACCTATTGTTCAGGAACCTGTTCCAGCCCCATAATACAATCAGTTTGCATGTGCCATTCAATTCCTTGAACTTTTGGGTATTATGTCAAGCAATAGAAGTTCATTTTAGTGTGAATCAGGAAATGAGACTGTCAAGGATTGAATTTTCATTTTTATTTTATTTTATATTTTTAATTTATTTACTCTACAAAACACTTAACCTGCGCTCACTAAGATGGTGGTCTCATGTAAACATTGTCAAAGACATTTTGGACCCCTACCCCCCTCTAAGGTGTTAAAAGGGGTTCTTGTATTTGCTTAGTCTCGAATGATCTGTGTTTTATAAGTTGTTTTTTTATTTTCTTTTAGGTGTAAAACTAAAACTTATCCTCCCAAATTACCTAAAACAAGTATTGTAATAGTATTTCATAATGAAGCATGGTCAACACTACTTCGCACAATTCATAGTATAATGATTCGATCTCCAAATGAACTACTTGAAGAAATAATTTTAGTTGATGATGCTAGTGAAAGAGGTAATGTAATTAAATTAAGTTTATAAGATTTATTTGTGTTTCATCAGAAATGCGTGCCTTAATATGTCATTTGATTTTACTTATTTTCACCTCAGTATCTACTGTACTTTCTCGTTCCTTTTCTTGCCTTTTTTCCTCTGTAATAAGCTTAGAAAAGTTATATCCTGAATTATTTATATATCTTACAAGAGGCCATCATTCACTTGGCAGACAAAAAACATATGTCGTAATTTTTGGGATATAGTTCCAATAAACACCCAAATTCAAATCATAATTACAGCTGCAGATGTAATTCATTTCTGAACAAAGTAAAAGCAGATCCTGCCCCAAGATATCTAAATTAAATATCTCTTTATGTTAACTAACCAGGATTATTTTTTGGCAAGGAGATATGATGCTTTTGAAAAGACTGTCACACACTTATTTTTGAACGACGTTCAAAATTTATTAGTTTCATACATTAAAGGTACATTGCCATTTGAACATAATACGCTTTAAAATTATTACTATGTTTTCGGAAAAATTCTCGTTCATAATACACAATATACAGGGTCCAGCAGGAGCGTATGGTGTTTTTGTAAAGACCGCCAGGCGTGCTGGGGTCGACCGAATGTTTTCGGAACGATTGATGTTTACCTTGTTGGTCACCTTGTGACTTACTTTTTTATTGGGTTACCTAAAATCTAAAGTTTACATTTACAAACCACGCTCTTGAAGACCTTCTGAAACAATCTGCACATTCCTTTTTACCTCGGCAGCTCAGCCTCTTCAGCCTAGTAGCAGAGTTGATTCTTAGCCTTGCGCATGCGCATTTAGATGTTTTTCACTGCCAAAAATGGAACGATTTTTTGTCATTTTGCAGGGGAAAATGCCATCAGTAAATTTAAAAAATCTACAAGAAAACCATGACTCTTTTTAAAAATTAATTTTTTCATTAAATTAATAATATCCACAATTAATTTAAGTGGCCTACTTTCATAAAAGGCATAAAGTAGCTTAATTTAGTTCTTATCGGATTTACTCTTAGCCTTTTCCTTACAACTGACTTCATCCATGGGTGCCACTGTTTTCTTTCAGCCTTTTTCAGCAATTGTAAGCACCTCTTCAATGTGCTTAGATTGCTGAGCTTTGGCTGAGGCAAATGTGGCGTCATAACATTCTCAGCTAAAGCTCAGCCTAGAAAAACGGAATGATTTTGCTGAGCTCGGCTGAAAGCTGCCGAGCTGCTGAGGGAAAGAGGAATATTCGAAGGATTCCATGTCCTATGTTTTAAAGGAGTATGGACAATTTTGCTCCCGTCTACAAGAATGTGTCAACAGAAATGTATGTCATGTAACTGATGTGATTTTTTGCAGCTGATTAGTTTTTTTTATGTTTTGTTATTTATTTATTTATTTATTTATTTATTTATTTATTTATTTATTTATTTATTTATTTAGGTTAGAACAATACAACAGTGCCCACCAGAGGCAGTATGGTCAAAGACCAACAAGTTAGGTCTCTCTGGGCACTAAAACATAACTGTAGAAAAAAAATCGTACAATAAATGTTAACAATTAAACAATTAACAAAAGATAGAACAATCAGCAATGTTAACAAATAATAGTAAACAAAGGTTAAAACAATTAAGGTTATGTATTCTCAAATGGCAATGTACCAGTAATTTATGAAACTGATAATGTTGAATGTCGTTCAAAAATAAGTGTGTGACAGTCTTTTCAAAAGCACCATATCTCCTTGGTGAACCTTGTATGTACCTAAGATAAGGAGTATACTTATGCTCAGACATATTTGTTCGACCGCACTTTCATGGTTGTCTGAAGCAGCGAGATTAATATAATTAGAGTGGAAATTAACTGGTCATCAGCGCCCCCACTATGAAGTCGTGGTAACTAGCGTCGGCCATTACTTTTGCGGTATAAGACGTATGCAAGTTGTAGCTAATAAGATGCATTTCCTTTCTTTGGATTTTATTCTAGCTTATTATTATAATTATTTAGCGATGTAGTGACATTTACGAGGATGCCTTACGCTTGCTCGGCGTTCAATTGTTCGAATAAGAGAGAAAAACGATCGGATATCACCTTTAACAAGTAATTAGGCCTAGCCCAGATTAATAAAAGCAAGAACAGATGATGTAGGCCTTCATATGTTCTTGATAAAAGCTAAGGTTAGCCTATCTTGTTCATTATAGCCTGTATTCTGAGTTCCTGATTAGATTAGCCGTTAATACTTACGGAAAATAAAGATAAAACTTAACGACATGTTAACGCGCTACCACCATATACTTTCAATCAGTATAATATCTTATGCAAACTCTGATTCATCATCGTTAAAAAGTTGGTTACCCGAACCACTACACGTAAATTGACACAGGCCAAGTTCTTTAGTGTAGCAGGCTTAAGATGTCTGGATAACATTTCGTTAAGTTTTATTTTCCGTAAGTATTAACGAATCCTCAATCAGTATGAGCCTTGGTATACTAAAGTACACTTATACCAATAGCATTTATACTCTTCCCACCCCGAGAGCAAAATTTCGATTGTACATTTGTTTAAAATGTAAATACTTACTTTGCCACCTTAACTATATCTTAACAAGAAATTAATCCTCTTGAGGAAGGCAGCGGAAGCCCTGAGATCATCTATATTTACCCTTTTATTTCACGTTTTGACCCCCTCTCAATTTTTTATTTTATTTTAATTGATTGTAATCCAATACATCCATTCAGGGCCTATATGGCCGGAGGCCGACGAGTTGGATCCCTGGATCAACCTGGATTAACGACAGCTGTATGGTCGCGGCAGCCAGGGAGGGAGGGGGGTGAAGATCGTATCTCACAGATGGTCGCCCATCCAGTGACTAGCGGTGCCTGATGTTGCTTAACTTCCCTGAAGTTGTGTGTTCAGTGGAAGCCCACCAGGCCACGGCCTCCCCCCTAGTAAAATTTTTAAATAGTAAAATTGATTTTCTCGAACGTAGTATTTAGAAAGTGTAAAAGAGCTCTATCTTCTTTCGTTTCTGATAATTTCCGATCGAATGATGTATAACATGCCATATGTTGCCATAGTTCTAAAGAACAACTGCCACCCCCGAAACTTCGATTCCAGTGGGCCAATCAAAGCCAAACTAAATAGTGAAGATGCACATCCCCATGGCAAGTTACGTTTCGAATTCCACCTTCTACCTCAAAAATGTGGAAATTATGAAGCGGATGGACAGACTGACATTGTGAAGCCATTAAGTAGCCCCATTCTTCCGCTACTTAGTAATGATGTAAAATAAATAATTCCGAGAGCAGAATGTATATTTCCTTTAGAATCCAAAGGAATAATTATTTGAACAGCTGAGGTATGGCGTAGGATAAAACCCTCACAGACCATTTATGAGTTATTCAATAATTATTTTATCTTATTTCTGTATATAATAAATATTATAAAAAAAAAATGGAATAAATTTCACAGGGAATTATTTTCATTTTATATTATTCATTTTCTGCATACAACACCATGAAAAATATGATTGTAATAAACCAAATGTTTATACTTCTTATTATGACTTCACATTCATAGTATTTCAAACTTTTACCTCAACAGCGATGGCGGACATCGCTTCAATTCACTTCCAATATGGCGTCGTTATTTCCACTCTAATTATATTAATCTCATTGGTCTGAAGTTTCACTTTCATGTTTTTAAAGGTTTTAGATTTTTTATAGTTTCAAAAAATGAAGAAAGGAGAAGTGTTCAAAATAAATAATCATATAACAGAATAAAAATTTATTCATTACATTTAGAAGCTACATTAAACCAGAAGTAAATTTATTTAAAATTCTTCAAAATTGGAATCGTCTGTGTCTGAGCAAAATAATTCCATAATTTCAGTAAACAGTTCTTTGTTAGGCCTAAATAATATTTGTTCCTCTTCTTGGTCTTCTTAGATTCTCACAATTGAATCATCCACAGGAGGGGTAATTCCTGCTTTCACAAAAGCATTTCATATTGTATATTCTTGTACGCTTTGCCATGCAAAATGTACCCATTTGAAAGACAATTCAAATGCTTTGCGTCAACATTTTTAAAGAGATCGGCTAGTTCCTAGCATGGTAAAAGTGCGAAATAATGTCCTCTAACTTTCTTGGCTGATATCATTAAGATTGTTTGTGTTTATATACAGGGTGAGGCAGGTATTTGAGAACACGTTAGTATAACATAATAGTCAATACGTCATTCTATTTAGCAATTCCGAAATGAGGCAGATAAACATGGTAGATTTAAAGATAACCCATT
This sequence comes from Rhysida immarginata, assembly GCA_023313115.1. Taxonomy (NCBI): domain Eukaryota; kingdom Metazoa; phylum Arthropoda; class Chilopoda; order Scolopendromorpha; family Scolopendridae; genus Rhysida; species Rhysida immarginata. The sequence goes on along the minus strand of JAHWFO010031028.1, from coordinate 1,727,683 downwards.
AAATGAAGCGACATGCCGTTATCATCTCCTTGGCTGCAGGACATTCCGACTCGGAGATTGCTGCATTCATGAAAGTCGCCCGTTCGTTCGTGTTCAAAGTTCGGAGAGAACTGGATGCTGCCAGTGGTGATGTGCCAACCGTTTCACAGAGGAAACAACATTGCTAGTGCTCGCACCGTATCAGGACGCCGGAATTCATCCGTTCTGTCCAAGCTGGAATCGATGAGGACTCTGGGAAGCCCATAAGGACACTCGGGATGGAGCTGCAGGTTAATGAGGCGACCATTCGATGTGTGGTGCATGAAGACCTCCGTTACAATTCATATGTGTTGCAGAGGGGACAGTTCACGCCTGAGATAACCAAGAAAAATCGATTGGACAGGGCCAAGCGCCTCAACAAGCTGAAGCATCCGGAGGAACCAGGAATGCTGTGGTTTTTCTCTGATGAGAAAAACTTCGGTGAACCGCCGAAATGATTGATGGCTGTGTCAAACCCCCCAGGAAGTTCCGATGCAGTGATGGTTCTGGGAGTCGTGAGTAGTGAAGGCGACGTGATGCCTCCACATTTCTTCCGTCAAGGTCTCAGGGTCAACGCTGCTGCTTACACCGATGTGCTGGCAAGAGTTGTGAAGCCCTGGATTACTGCTGTAGCACGTGATAGGCCGTATGTTTTTCAACAGGACTCTGCTCCAAGTCATAAGCCCCACAGCACCTAAGCATGGATGACCACGAATCTTCACGACCACATCCCTCCCAATCCGTGGCCTCCCCAGCTCCCCTGATCTCAATCCTTTGGACTATTACGTCTGGGGCAACGTTGAGAGGAAGTCCAACAAGCATCCACACAACACTGTTGAAGCTCTCAGGCCAGCTATTGTGTAGGCAATGGCAGAAATCCAGAATACCCACCTCATTGCTGCCTGGCATCAGTTCCGACAACATGTGGAGGCTGTCATTGCGGTGGATGTGATTTTATTGAATAACAATGTGTATTTTGTAGTCCGTTGTACAAAAATGTAAATTCTATTAAAGGCCCTGTGGTATCTTAAGGCATTTTGTTCTCAAAATACCTGCTGCACCCTGTACTGCATTTATTATTGTGTCAGCTCTAGTTAATGAGTAAGTAAGTTGCCTTACTTTTTACAGATTTCATGTGGGAAAGCATGTGCTAAACTACTGTGCTGATGTATATTGCAACTGGGTGGTCATTTTGGATTGCTATTAAGAAAACTGGAACGTTGCTGCTAAAAGAAAGCAACATTCCAGGTTTTCTTAGCAGCAATTCAAAATGCTAGACTTTGCACATTAAAATTTTGAATGTGTCTGGTTTTATTATCACATTATTATTCGTAATTTTGCATAATACGCAATAATCCCTAATCTAACTTTATCCCTATAAGCACACTAAACCATATAAATACACGTAATATTTTTTTGTAATGTACCTCTATTTAATAATTCTGACTGAAAACAAATAATGGATTGTTTATCTTGTATTTTGTTTCATCTTTATGACTGTATGAAAATAAGTAGTCTATTTCTCTTCCTTATTTAGATTATTTAGGAGAAAAATTAGAAAAATATGTCAGTCAACTGGAAATTCCTGTGAAAGTAAGTAACCTAGGTACACTTGAACCTTTTTAATTTGGAAGTCTAAAGCTAGAACCTCCATAAACCAAGGATTTTTTGTACTGAGTGGGAAGATGTTGCCTTTAATTAAACCATTTTTTTAATAAGATGATATCTTTTTTTTTTTTTTTTTTTTTTTTTTTATGAACTTTGCACCCATTGCCGTGTTTCTAAGTTTTATATAGAAACAAACTGTCATTGATGATTCCAGATTAGAAAGGTTTGAGCAGTGTTGCCAACTCAAAAAACTTTTTCCTGCTAAAACGAGCGAAAAATCTGATAAAATCGATTGAATTCAATTATACTAATTCAATTATGAAATTAATGCTGCTAAATTGTTGTGTAAAATCCGCTAAGTTGGCAACACTAAGTTTGAGTGTATATGCATTTATTTTTGGATACTGTATAAGCTATTGTGCATAAAAAAATTCTAACATCTTTAAATAAATGATTTGTCTTAAGGTGTTTAGGACGGGTAAACGATCAGGTTTAATTCGAGCCAGACTACTTGGAGCATCACATAGTACTGGGCAGATAATAACGTTTTTAGATGCACATTGTGAATGTACGCCAGGCTGGTTAGAACCATTATTGGCAAGAATAGCAGAAGACAGGTATTTTATTGAAATTATAATTAATTTATTATTTTTAATCATTGTTCTAATTTGTGGGATCTTCCACTGATCTGTTATATTTTATTGTATGATCTTCACTGTTCTTCATTTAATTTTGCTATACTGTTAATGCATTTTAATTTTTTTTTTCAAATTCAGTATTGCTTATATAGTATAATCCAATTAATACGAAATACAATGAGACAAGATTTTATTTCATAATATCCGAAATTCTTACTATTCGAAGAATGTGTATACTATATGTAAATTTTATACTGTAATAAATTTGACAAGTTCATAACATAAATACAAACTTTATAATGAAATACTTGAAATATAATAATCAAGAATAGCTGATTCCTTTACCTACTTATCAATTTCTTAATTTTAAAACCACATCTGGCTGTTTGCCCATGATAAGCATGATTCCTGACGAGTACTAGCCATCCGTCAGTCATGAGGAGTATTCACCCGATGTTTGGAGTCTTAACTCTTTGAGCACAAACACCACAAGGCTTAACAGCATTGATTGATTTAATGTTTTAAGAAATATTTCCTTGAATTAAGAAATTTAATTGTAGTTTTCTGAAAAATTTATTAAAATTATCTGAAACTTACCTAAAAGCACTTTAATGGGGTTATTTTACATGTAAAATTCACTGAGAGGGTTGGGGCAGGAAATAATTTCGTAATAAGCAAAATTTGTTTTAGCTGTTTTCGTATTGAGTGGATTATACTGTATTTATTACAATAGGCTAAGTTACAAGAAAATGCCAGCTCCTTAACTGAGAACGCTGGGGTGCAGGTTTCAGTAGATCTCTAGATCCTCAAATCACAGGTTAGAATCCCGCTGTGGCATGAATGTTTGTGCTTGTCCTTTATAAACCATGTGGAAGGCAATGGAAAACCACTGCATTAATTATTTCTAATAATTATCTACTGGTGAAAAGCCACTTAAATGGAGAAAACACAAATGAGAAAAGCATGCTACAAAATTAGTGAAAATGAAACCAATTAAAGTGAGACACATTTTTTTACTAAACTGATTTATTTAATGGTAATCAATAAAGAAAATAAACCCATCTAAAAATTAATGGAAAGAATTTAATATATGTGGACGAGGAAAACCTGCAGCATACGTGAAAACAATTACGATGGCTTGCAAGTAATACTAAGCCCTCCGACACAATTACACTTAAATCTAATGGCTTAGACTACTCGATAAATGTTTGGTTTGAATTATTAATTTTGCTAGAATTAAAATTTTCAAAAATAAAAAAAAATAAAAAAAATAAAAAGTCATAAAAATAGACTTTCACTATTCCAGGGTCTTTCTCAACAGATATCTCTTCACCATGGTAATTCCCCAAAACAGAATCTCGCTGTCTCTTTCTCTTCTTTTTTTTTTTTCCAAGCAAACTTTTATTTTATTAAGGCTAATAAAGTCTTGGCTCAACAATAATCCCACAAGCAAAATACTTTAAAGAGAAACTGTTAACTCTCAAGAGAAAAATTATATAACAAATGCGTTATATTATTATACAGGGTATGTCTATAATTTGTAATAAACGTCAGGAGGGGGCTGATTTCTGGGATCAAAACAAGAAAGTGTGTCCTTATGAACATATGTCCTACAAAGCATTGTTACTGAGTTACATGTGACGGTTTTATAGGATGTGCATTGACCACGTCATAGTAGATGCTCAATGTGTCTGCCATGAGCAATAATGCATGCGTGGCAATGCTTCAACATGGTCTGGCAAAGTCAGTTGGGCGCTAGCAATGTTAGGAGATGGGTTTCTAACATTTCAAAGTTGGAAACCTGAGCATTCAAGATCTGTCTTGTAGCAGTCGACCTCGAACTGCCTTAACTAAATGCAACTAGGAAAATGTTGACCCTATCATTAACAATAACAGAATTGTCACAGTATCTGAAGTCACAGCAAAACTTGGAATAGGACACACTGTCTTCGGTCAGCTAGAATGGTTCTATCAAAGGGAATTTTCGAGCTTGCAGAATGATAGGGAGAATGCATGCAGAGAAATGCAGATTATGTTAAAAAGTAAAAAAAAAAAATTATAGATTATAAATTAATGATTTACTTGTCTTTTCTATATAAATAAGTTCTGATTTGTGATAAAAACCTGCTGCTCATAGTTTCAGTATGACTCATGCAACAAATATAGCTGATGAGTATCATCACATTAAAAAGCATAGTCTTGATAATATCTCTCCTAAGGCTTGATGCTTTATTCAAATGTATCCAATTAAAATTTAATTGATATCACTCCAATAATAGAGTTTGCTTTTTTTATTTCATAACTCCAAATGACATAAAAAAATAATTTTATCCCCATTAATTGAAGAGCAAACAATAAATTAAAGAGCTTAAATCTCATACTTTTTATTTTTTGTATCTTAGGAAAAGGGTAGTTTGCCCAATCATAGATGTCATCAGTGATGAGACATTTGAATATGTAACTGCATCTGATATGACGTGGGGTGGATTTAACTGGAAATTAAATTTTAGATGGTATCGAGTGCCACAGCGAGAAGTTGAAAGAAGAGGTGGTGATAGGACTTTGCCTCTAAAGTAAGTTTTTGGAAATTAAAGCCTCCCCCCCCCCTCTAAATTCTAATGTTTTTATCACCAGATTTAAAATACTACCAGATATTTTGATTGACTTATTTCTCAAAATGTTTTGAATTCTTTTGTGTTCACACTTAATATGATGAATCCATGTATAAATTTATTAAATATAAAGTAAAATCAGGGGCATATGAAGAATCTTCATAAATTCCTGGTAAAATGCTGTACAAGCGTATTCTTAACATCATTACCTAGTATGTAGATATGTAATATAAACAGAAAAATTCTGAATAATGATCATGTCAAGAAAGTGAAACTAATGGAGAGTTTTAAATTACGGTGCAATAAAAATTTAGCACTGTTATGCCATGCATCCACTGGCAGAAATAACTCTGAACTGTAATAACCAGATTTCTGTGGGTGTTCATTACAACTATCCCAGATACAAAGAAAACCGGTTATTCAACCTAGACTAAATAAAAAAAAAAAAAAGGGGGGGGGGGTTAGGAAAAAATATTTATTGACATCACAGGTGAACAAATGAATCATATGCAGGATATTTTGACTTTTGTTCAAAATGGTGGCAGATTTCTTTGCTTCAGCCGAATGTCTCTTGAAACGGCTGTTGAACCTGAAAAATCTGATTTTAATCTTGGCCGCTTCCACGACTTGACGTAGTTCCAGAAAATTTAGTGTTCTTTTATAATGACGAATTCTTTGTTTTTTTTCAACCACCTAAACCAAAAGTTAATATGCAGGTGCAATATAACAGCAAAGTTGATTGAGTGCATGGAAGGCATCATGTTGGAAAATACGTCACAAAAAACTGGTTCTTTTCCTCTGCAGTGGACCCCACAAAAGGTTTGGGTTTTGGAGAAAGCTTGAATCTTTAGTTCTAGAACTTATATAACTTGGATTCCAGATATAAAGAAAACCAGTTATTCAACCTAGTTTTCTAATGCTATTTTTTGGTAGTGGACATTTTTTGGGTAGTAGATATAAATACAGAAGAGCATTGATTATTCGAACCAATTTAAACAGTATGTTTTAGATATACTGTAGGCCTAAAAATTTTCAAAGTCAGTTTGTAATAGGAATTGAAAATAAATGTAGAGATGTAGTTGATGGTAAAATATTTCTCTTTACATATTCAAAAGTTATTATGCAGTGACTGGTTGCATAATCGCCGCTCCTACAACTGCTGGAATAAGCTAACTTGTGATTGGCCAATATTAACCAGATGCTGCTGCCCTGCAGCGCACGCTATCGCATGTGATGGCGGGTGCACTTCGATACAGTCAGTGAACCTATATTCTACATATTTTACTTATATTGACTTATTCTCATAATTCAGTATTCCAGATAAAAAAATGACTTGTGATTCATCTGAGGATTTACCACTTGATTATCATTACAAGGAAATATCGCACGAAAACAGTACATGTGTATGCGCTTTAGAAATTTACAAACAGTTGTACTCAGAGAAACCCATGGAGTAAAAGACTAGCAACTTTGCTCCCTATTATGGCCGCAAACACATGTTGATTGTTCATTGCCTTACTGAGTCGAAAAAAACTTGTAATGAACCACTACGCGAGGGTTTGATTACTTGAATTTATTTCAGGAATGTTATGCAATATTTGTCATTTAATTTTACGTGAACCTTTTTGTGTGATCAATGGACAGTATTTCTAGTAGTAACAGAATTTCAGATGACCAATGATTTAATTGTTTTAATCCACCGTCAACTACTGGAACCCAAATATGTTGTGTCACCAGTAATTGACATAACCTGTCAATCATTGATAATTTCTGTGTTTTAAAAAAAACCGAAAAAAATATACTAATGTGATATAGAATGTAGGGTAATAATAAAGGAAACATGATGGTTTTAAGTCTAACTTCTTAATTTCCATTAATTGACCTAGGTCTGTCAATTATAAGAAGTTGACTGTCAATTTCTAGATCATCCACTTTGACATAAATCTTCTAGGCCCTATACGCCGATTCTTTTGTTGGTTCTGAATCTTGTCACAGAGACGATCAACAGATAGCCCAGGACAAGTTATCTTCCAAGAAGAAAACTGCTACTGATATTCTCTTTACTATGATAAGAATTAGCATAGGATGAATTGGATGAATTTTGCAAATAGGAGAACAATCGTCAAAAATCAAGTTTTCTAAGAACAGTTTGTTGTTCTGATGATATTGCACTATTGGAAAACACCTTCATTTTCTATGGTCCTTGCACTTTACATAGGAGTGGACTGATTTAATTTATTATTTCAAAGGAAAAAAAAGATAAAGGATCTAAATGAACAACTTAAGTTTTCAAACGCACAATTTTAGTTAATGTTGAATACTTTACACATTCTTAAAAATGCTTGATTTCATCAGCTACTTTTGAATGTTGTCAATTTTTTTTTGTAAAAAATATATAATATAAATGTGCAATTAAAATATTGTCAATTACTGGTGCAACTGCCTGTCAACTTCTGGTGCATTAACTGTCAACTACTGGTGATTCATGCATTAGTTAGGAAAAAATTTAACAACTTAATAGCTTTTAAAGATATAGTAATTATTTAGAGATTGGCACATTCTGCATTGTATTTACAATTTAATGGTATAACTAGAAAAGTTTCAAAATGCAATTTGATTTCCGTACACAATTTCATTTCACGGTAATGGCTTAAACTGTCAATTACTGGTACATCTACCCTACTCCATGGGTTTCTCTGAGTACAACTGCTTGTAAATTTCTAAAGCGCATACACGTGTACTGTTTTCGTGCAATATTTCCTTGTAATGGTAATCAAGTGGTAAATCCTCGGATGAATCACAAGACATTTTTTTTTATCTGGAATACTGAATTATGAGAATAAGTCAATATAAGTAAAATATGTAGAATATAGGTTCACTGATCATATCGAAGTGCGTCCGCCATCACATGCGACAGCGTGCGCTGCAGGGCAGCAGCATCTGGTTAATATTGGCCAATCACACGTTAGCCTATTCCAGCAGTTGTAGGATCGGCGATTATGCTGGCTGGTTGGCCGTGGCATCCACAGATGCTGGAAATGCCTGCCACTGGCCTCACGATATCGGTTAGCACGCAGTTGCATGTTAACTTTTATACTGCTCAATATGGCTGTCGATATTTGCTGAACTTCAGTGGTGATTTCCCCCTTCAGCTCAGGCAAAGTGTGAGAGTCCGTGCAGAGATTTACTGGGACTTTGCAACATTCTGTCCTGGATCTCAAGAACTTTCTCCTCCGCTGTGGCGGGGTGGCCCTTGCACGGAACTCATCGATTAAGCTCCATACTGCATTCTGATGAGGCACAGGTACACCAGGGAACGTCTCTTTAAACAGCTGCCGAACACATTCTCCACTAGGAACACATGCTGTTGTTTTCAGCACCATTTTGCTACTATCGCCCTCTGTACACATTTCTATACAGTAACTTTTGAATCGCCCTGTATAGTAAAGTAGGCTCAGGAAAATTGTGTTTTTTTATGAATAATTGATACTCTGCTACTGTATACTGATTTTTATAAACACTTGCTTTAATTCCTGTATGTTTTTTTCATTTCAGAACACCAACAATGGCTGGAGGCTTATTTTCTATAGACCGTGATTATTTTGAACAAATAGGGAAATATGATGAAGGCATGGAAATATGGGGTGGAGAGAATCTAGAAATGTCATTCAGGGTAAGTAAAGCATAAAAACATTACCATTTCAATTTCAATTAAATGATTGAAAAATATGCACTTCTCTGTTAATGCTACTTTTTAAATAAACTATTTAATTTTACTGATTTGTTTTCTGCATTTGATTAGTGTGCATTGTCCATTAGATAATAATGCCCCTGGATTGTTATGAATGGCTATATTGATAGTAACTGATGATTTCATGTGCTGTGTGAATGTTACTTGTAGTTTGGCTCTTACCTTCTCCTTAATATTTTTGTATGTTTATTATTTCTTGCTTTTGTTGATTGCTGACTTGTATTGTGCACAAAACTTTTGAATGATGTGCTATTATTTTTACTTATTTTCGTTTTGCTGTGGTGTTATGCCATCTTTATAATGGCATTCCCCCCGTTGTTGTCAGGTTTGGATGTGTGGGGGCTCAGTTGAAATAATCCCGTGCTCACGTGTTGGCCATGTGTTCCGTGAACGTTCTCCCTATTCCTTTCCTGGTGGCACCTTCAACATAGTCATGCGCAACAATGCTCGCCTTGCAGAGGTCTGGTTGGACGAATGGAAAGACTTCTATTACAAAATGAATCCAGGTAGCCTTCTTCCGTTGAGCACATCTGCAGTGACCGCTACTAAAAACCAACAAAACAAACAACTACACGTATCTGCTTCTTTTTCATTTAACTTATTTTTTAATTGGGCTATTTTCTCTTCTTTTTTTCATTGTATCAGATTTGGATGTGTGGGGGAACACTGGAGATAGTCACATGTTCTCGTGTGGCTCATGTCTTCCGTAAATCTACTCCTTATACCTTTCCTGGGGGAACTGGTCGTATCATTAACCATAACAGCGCACGCCTAGCTGAAGTGTGGCTAGATGAGTGGAAAGAGTTTTTTTATGCCATTAACCCAGGTACTAACCAGGCATGAAGCATGATGATTTATTTTCTTACTTCCTTGGTTATTAAATACTGTAACCTTTTAAACTTTTCACTTATTTTAATTATCTCCCAGTTATTTAATTTTTCTAAAACTTTCCTTAAAAAATTAACATGGGGAAATTTTGTAAATATATTACCGATATATAAAAGTGATTCTGAAATAATGCTATGAACATTGGAAAAATTGCTTAATTAACTGCACATATCTGAACATCAGATCAGAAATACTTTCTTTCCAAGTAATACACAAGCCTACAAGAAAGAAAAGCTTTGTAAATGCATATTTTGTTTGTTACTAGACATTAGCCCTGTTCAGTTGTTCCTCCCAAGTCTGCATTCAGGGCCAGCTGTTTTTCCCTGAAATCCAAAATGGCAACCAGTCATTACAAAGAAGCACTATTTGCGACAGCCAGTGTTTTTATCCCTCTTCAAGCAAAATGGAAATCTGATTATGAAAACGATATTATAGTAAAATGTTTAATACGTATAAAGTTTTCTTCTTCAAATGCCTATTAACGACTCTTCAAAATATAGAAGAGACTGTTCTCCTTCATTGGTACCCTCGATAAGGCAACAGTTAAAATAAATTAAACTATAAGAACATGTATGAAATAGTTTTTGAAGTCAGGATCATGATGTGTCAACATTGATAATGTAGAATACTAAGAAAAAATCATCTCAGAAAAGACCAGGGTGCATTTGTTTTCTCCCTAGATCTTCTTAAGAAAGCGTTACTGATATACTGGTCTCCTTGAATATAACCCTCATAAACTCCTGAATGCTTAAAATGATTATTCTTATGTGTAGGAAAAGGGTGGTTTTTGGCTTCCTTTAATTAGATAGTGTTATAATCTCATTTTGCCGGCTATGTGGATGAGAGAGTTAAGGCTTGTTGCTCTCGAGACCAGCAGGTTCGAATATCGCTCAGGGCATGGATGTTTGCATTTGTCCATTTACTAAACAAGCTTGGAAGACCAAACTAAAACCTCAGTAGGCTAATCTCCTGGTAGACTAAATTTCAAATAGATCAATAACATCCTCGACACCAAAATGGTAAAAGAGGGAATAATAAGAGGGTAAAATAGAAAAGTTATCATCCCATTTTTACCCAGTAATAAATGACTTTATTCCATGGTTAACTTTGAGTCCATGGTATTTGCTCTTTGATGTTTGCTTTATGGTCTTCATTTCGCCTTTTTGCCTTGTCACCCAAAAACTTTCATAATCTGGAGCTTGTACTTCTGAAGTTTTGATTATAATCCTAAAATGTGTAATAAATTGTTAAATTGTACTTCATAGCATAGGGTGAATATGGAGTGTGGAGTTGATGATCTCCTAGTGCCAAAATATGTAAGCCTATGGTGCAAAAACAACTCCCCAGTGATCTGTGATATACTTTAGAGGGAGATTACATATTGATAAATATAGGGAAAACGTACATTTAGAAAGGGGGGGGGGACACCTCAACCTATAATGTTGACTTAAGAATGAGTCATTCAAGTCAGGCAAAACACATGCCCTTCCCCTAGACAGTCAGCTTTAGGATAATTAGGGCAATTGTTTGCATTGATAAATCATCCTGTCATTTAAGTGAAAAATGCTTCTGGTTTTGGTACTGAGAAAATTTGAAATAACCCAGTCATGATAGCTCTAACTTATACACAGATTTTTATTGCAAACATAATACTGGCATTTGGGCAATACTGTCATTTTTACAAATAAAATGAAAAACAAGGGGGTTAGGAAACTTGTCAAAGATTTTAACTATTGCCAAGCAATGTTTGGAATAAAATTTTAAGAAAATTTTGGGGATGAAAAGACCATGCTGATTAAACATGAAAAGACAAATATCTAAGTTTTATCTGTACATGACAGATTTTTAATGTGGAGGCTCTTTGGATGCCATATGGCCTCAAGACCAACAATGCCAGCTTGGAGAGGGCCAACAGTATCAAATCTGGATGGATGATACTTGGATAATGGAATAGGTACTGGTATAGTAATTGAGTGTTGAGAAAAGAAACCTTTCTTCATTGCATCATTACTCAGAAAGAAAGTGTTACTGGATTGGTGTTGATAGGATCTTTTTTTAATGAGAGTGCACAGTCAAAACACATTTTCACAATTTGTTAAATTATTGCAGAATCATCTTGTATGTTACATATAAATTTTTCAAGGCATCTCTTTAACATATTAATTTCCTTTACTTAAACATTATATTTATAAGATTTTAGCAAAATGATGAATGTGTTGCTTTTTGTAATTTTTTTTTTTAATATTAAAAATGTATTATAAATATAAAAATACTGCTATTAGCATTATCTACCAGGTTGAGTCAAAGTTTATTCATATTTTTATCCATAAAAAAAAAAATTAAACCATTTGAGAAGTTTAATCATTAATGTAGATTCCATTGTGATCTGCAGTTTGTTGCCATCTTTTGTGTGGTACCATTTGGTTGGTTTGGATACAAAAAATACTCTATACTTGTTCTCAATCTCCTTCACATTGTTGAACTTCCACATACAGGAAATGAGCCACTGTTCATAAAAGATAGTACAGTGGTTCCTCTATGTAACGGCACTCTACATAACGCCAAATTTATAACGCAAGTCCATATAACGAAGTTTTTTTTTTTTCCCGGAAAATAAAAACTGCAGACCTGAATGAGTTTTTTTCCCATTTGAATTTGCATTATGTAGAGTTCCGTTATATCGAGGGAGCACTGTAGAGTGATGGTGTAAGGTCTGGGCTGTTTGCAAAGTGAGGTAATGCTTCAGTTCCCTCAAGTTCCTGAAGTTTGACCTTGGTCCAATTGACAGGAGGTGGACCTGTCCTGGGGTATTGTCATTGCTCATCTATTGGCCAGTGCTAGGTAGCAGGCCTTCAGGATGCCATAAATTCACTTCAGTTGTAGGGCATAGAAGTTGTTCATAGCATGTCTACGGAACAAGCTCAAAGTTCAACACGACCTCGCAATTCTACCAAATGCCAGGTATACCTTGTGTTCGAACTGCCTGCATTTGACAACTGGTTCCAAAGCTTTTCTGATTTTCCTTGTCTGGATTTCTGAAATGGAATCCTTTTTCATCCCTTTTATATTCTTGCGCCAGAAACCGTTATTCAGAGTATTAGCCAGCAGTTGTTTGCAAAGGTACACTAATTGTTGTGCCTGAGCAGGATTCAATTCATTGGAAAACTTCTTGGCAGCATCTGTTCACAAGCCCAACTTGGTGGAGGTGCCAATTGTTGGTGCTGGTGCTTTGATGTTGTTTAACAACTAAACCCAGGATCTCAACTTCCAACAACAGATGGCTATCCAGACCTTGGTGTGGCTTTGAGGCTGACGGCACCTTCTTTGAAGTGCTTGAACTATTTTTGTGCCATGTGTTTGTTGACAGTCCTTGCGCCTTCCACATCATTGAATTCTTTTGTTACTGTCCTTGCACTCAGATCTTTTTTCCAAAAATGTTGCAAAATGATTTGAACTGCATGTTTTTCATCAGGCATCCATAGCAATGAAACAAAAAAAAAAACACTTGAATGAAATCGATGCAACTATCATATGAAAATGTAGATGAAAAAATTCTCTAGAAAATAGTCCAAATATATAACAAAAATTGAATGATGTAACATTGAGATACAAGTTGTTCAATATAAACTGTTAAATATGAACAGATTTTTGACTCAGATTGGTATATAGCAAAAAATTAAAAAATGTATTGATTAATAAGACTGCATTAAGGGCATGTCTAAAAAGTCCAACTGGTCGCCAACAGGTCAAGGGTACGATCGGAACGGATTCATGACTGGTTGCTTCCACAGATTTTGGACAACACGGTCATGGTCAACTAAAATTAGTACATTGTCAGAGTTCGGAACCTTCGTTTACGAATGAAATTCTATAATTATCACAACTTCCTTATTTCTTTTTATCTCCTGCATTATCTTCATTCTCTTCTTGCTTGGAGATACGTAATTAGGCATCACTGCTGTCAGAAAAAAGTTTAATTATGCTATGCAGAGCCAAAGATTCAAATGGAGTGAATTTAGTACGCCTTTTTGATCCCACTTGATCAGACAGGTGACTGGTCTCCGATTGCGATGATCGTGACCGGTCGTTACTTTTCGACTTTTCAACCAGTCGGACTTATTAGACAGGCCCTATTTTTTTTATTTTTTTTTTTTTTTTTTGTTCTTTTCATTAATTCTTAAAATTATCTATTCTTAGAGAAACTTAAGAAAATATTCAAACTAGATTATTTAGTAATCTATACCAGGGGTCTAGCTAGAAATTGCTGAGTGCTGGTTAATTTTTCAGAGAAACAGACATATTTTGTACTGGAAGAAAAGTGGTGGCCAGATACTGCTACAATGTTTGGATTTCAAGTCTCTTTATAAATTTGACTGATACCCTATAGTCTCTACCAGTGGTGCCCAACCTACGGCCCGCGGGTCAAATCCAGCCCGTGAAGCTCACTCATGTGGCCCGCCTTTATATTCTGAAAAACAGATACAGATTTCTCATTAATAAAATGCAACAATTTGGTAACAATAAGAATTTTAAATATTTGTTTTGCTTGTGTTCTGGCCCGCGAAATTTATTTCAGTATGAGTGCGGCCCTCGGATAAAAAAAGGTTGGGCACCGCTGGTCTATACAGTATAATGCATATCTAACTTACAATATGGATAGTGGTAGGGGAAACTGTAATTTTTATAGTGCTGGCCACAATGCAAAAGCACTGGTTGCATGTGACCAGTGTAGCTAGATCCCTGTACACCGTACTGTAGCTTATACATTTATAGTTTGGTTTCTCTGAATATTCTATTAATATTAGTAATTTTTTTTTATTTGTTTTTTTCTCTTCCCCTTCTTTTCACTATGATATTTATTAAAATAATCTAAATAAAGTTAATAGTTTAAATAGACTTTGTAGGTTTCTTAAATGGATATTTACAATCTGACAGTTTCAATGTATTAGAATTTTCCAAGCAAGTCTCAGGGATATTCCAGAGGTAAGGGTAAGGGGGAGACAAATAAAGCTGTTGGTGTAATTTTTAATAAAATCATATTAACAAATAATTGATTTTTAGCTTTATTTTTCTCTCACTTTCTCTCTTCTCATCTTGTTTTTCGTGAAAGTTCCTTCTTTTTAGTTCAGTTAGTTTTCTTTCTATTTCTTTATCCACCTTTTTTTCCAGTAGAAGTGTTTTCTCAATTCAGCACCAGGTTCGCGATCTCCAAATGCCATTGCCACCATGCACTTCTGAATTTGATTATACATATGAAGATTTGACTTTTTACAGGTCGTTAATTGGCGGGGGAGGGGAGGGGAGTCTCAACTTATGCATGAGTATATATGGTATAGCTTTTCATAAAAATTTTTGTATTTCTGTTAACTTGAACTATAAATGTTTAGCATGTATGAAACTTGTGGGTATTAGTATGTTTATAATATCTAGGCCAAATTTTGAAACTTTATTTTTATACTGCCTAAGGGATTCCATAGTTTCAATTTCAGAGTGGTATCACGATTTGCCCACCTCTAGAGAGGAAAAACGTCTCCTGGCTTAAGGAATGAGGCGCAAGGTCTCCTCATAAAAACTCAGTTTGTTTAACGTTGGCATTTTCTTACTCTCCTTACATGGGGAGCCCTTGAAACTTGCCTCTAAAATACCAGTCATGGGTTTGAGAGTATTTTTAACAGAAATGACGAAAATTTCACGGGGAAAGTACCACGTTACTAGGCAACAACAACGAAGATCATAGGCCAACCCTCTAAATCTTCCACCATGGAGGAGAGAACTGTTGTGAATAGAAGGAAGTGGGGGGGAGTAATCTTTGTTTTGTGTGGCCTACATTTCTTATCTTTAACACAAATTTTTTGGATTAAAATTACAATGGAAAAATCAGAATAAAAAAAAAGAAAAATTTAATAAATGTAACCTCATATGAATAGTAATTTGTTTTGTGTAAAATAGTAACATTTTATAACAGTTTTCCTCTCTCCCCATACCTCTTTGTTTGAACCAGTATCAAAGCCATTTAAAAAAAAGAATATTTTAAATTGCCAGTTTCCCGAAATTTATAACAAGTTCATTTTCGCCTTGAAATAAATATAATCGACAGTGTGGCATTTTTGACAAGGAAGCAATGAAATGGTCGCCATGTGCCTGGCGCCGATGTAAGGAGAGAGCGCTCCTTGAGGTTAGTGAAGAGCAACCTTGAAATGCTGAGGAGATATCTCTCCTTACACCTCGAAATTTTGTAATCATGAAACCAGTAAGGACAGATTGATCTTAAACTTAAATGTGGATATTTAAAGAACAAACCTTCTTTACCTCGACCGTAAACCCCAATTGTGATACTACCCTCAGATTGGGAAATCCAAAATATTATTCTCTAATGTATCAAAAACGTAATAAAGGAATGGGTAATGAAATGGATTCTGTTAACTACAAATACTGCCTGGCCATGTTAGGAGGTACACCTAGCAGTAGTGTGCTGTAGCAGTGAAGGCATAGATTTAACAAGGTGCTGAAAATGTTATGGAGATAAGGAATACAATGTAGATTTGAGGTTGTTGTGCATTCTCTGGAGATTTGATGGAGGTATAGATATGCATAGCATAGCTTGTTTCAGATCATTGCAAAGATGCTCTATGGGATTCAGATCCAGGGACTGTGTGGACCACTTCAGGAAGGAAAACTCAGATCCAATCATCCCATAGTGAGTGGACTATGTGTGCTGGCATATTATTTTGTTGGAAGTAACCATATCTCACAGGATACAGTTTCCATGAATGGATGTGTTTGGTCAGCAATGAGTTTACATTTGCTGTGGCATTCATATCTATATCTAGGATATCAAGGGACCCAAGGTGAGCCAGGAAAATATTTTCTACACCATAACATTGTCTTCACCACCTTGCATAGTTTTCATCATGCAGAATAGTCCACAAATTCATGCTGTTTTCTGTTTTCATCAATATCATCAACAGTAGCTTCAACTTTTCTGACCAAGTGACTTTTTTTCCAGACAATTGATGGTCCAGTGCTGGTATTCCGGTACTCTGAGAAGATGTGATAACTGTACCCACTGACCCCATTGACTGTTGTTGCCCATTTGCACAAGACGTGCCTAGTGGTGCATTCCAATATCTTTCTTAATGCCGATATTGAAGTCTTAAATGATTTGGCTAATTTCGACTGTTTGCATGCATAATCTTAACTATACTTCTCTGGCCTCTCCCATGGAGTGCTCTCTGTCCAGAGGGTTGCTGTTGATTAAATGTTTTCTGTTTCTTGGACCTTTCTCGATACATCCTTGGAAACTGTGCTATGTGAAAAGTTCAGGGGGAACAGCCGTTTCTGACAACTACTTCCTGTTTGCCTGGTATCTCGTTGAAAATCCATTAGATTATAGATCATCAGGAACAAGCCCGCTGTGGAACAAGTAGTAAAATTGGCTGCCATCAAATATTGGGTTGCTTAAGCCTCCACCAATCTCTATGCAAAGAAAAATAGACTGACATGCTACTGTAATAACATTAATGTAATAATAATAACATTAACAATATTAACATGTAATAATAATAAATTAACAACTCTTGTCCACAAAATTATTTAATCGACATGTACCTATTTCGAACCCTTTGGCTTCATTATTCAATGTCAAAATGAAAATCAGTACAGTTTGTCAGTACAATATACAGGGTGAATACAAAAGTCTGAACCCCCCTTTTATTTTTTGAACCGAAGCAGAATGTCAATTTTGATGAATCCAATGAATAGGAAGTTGTGGGTGGCCTATCCCATGGTCTCAGAAATCTCATTTTGGCCGCTTGTACCTGCGATCGCACTCTCTTGGTCATTATCCAAGCCTCATGACCATAGGTGAGAATGGTGAGAAAGATACATTTGAAGACTGAGAGCTTGGCTTTGTTTCCCAGCTCGCGTTTCGTTACCATGGATCGCCACAGTTCACGTCTGACACAGCTTGCTGCACCGATCCGAGCATACAATTTTTTCTCCTGCCGTCCATCACTCGTGAATGTAATTCCGAGATACCTGAATTTCTCCACCTGTCTCAATGAGGCTCCCCACTGAGCAGGCTGTCTTGAAAGGACTATAACCTCGGTTTTAGCCACACTGATCTTCATCCCAGCTTCTTCACATTTGGCTGCAAACCGGTCTAGTGCTTGCTGAAGGTTCGTACGAGAAGACCCAAGGAGGACAAGGTCGTCAGCAAAGAGCAACCTCTCCACCAGGCAGTTGCCCACACAAACACGCTCATCGCCTCGGCTGCCCCTGTCTATCCAGTCCATAAAGATAATGAACAAGAGGGGCAACAGTACGCACCCTTGGCGGAGTCCAACACCCACGGTGAACAGTCTTGACTTAATGCCATTTATTCGGACACACATCTCAGAGCTTTTGTACAGAGACATGATAGCAACCAGTAATTGTCCATCCACTCCATACTCTTGCAACACTTGCCAGAGCTTCTCCCGAGGAACTCTGTCATATGCTTTTTTGAGGTCCACAAAGCAAGCGCAGACCTCTTTTGCATACTCCCAGGATTTCTCAAAGATTTGCCTTAGAGCAAAGATGTGATCCGTCGTGCTTCGGCCAGGTCGGAAACCACACTGCTTCCCCGACAGTTTGGAGTCGACTATTTCCCGACTTCTCTTCTCCAGACACTTAGCATACAATTTCCCAGGAACGCTGAGCAAAGAGATGCCTCGATAGTTGTTGCAATCTCTCTGATCTCCCTTTTTGAAGATAGGGATCACAATTCATGTCTGCCATTGCTTACGGGCCTGTCCAGATATCCAAGCAACCTGACACACTCGAGTCAGCCACAGGATATCATCCTGATTTAAGGCCTTTAACATCTATGACCGGATTTCATCATCACCTGCAGCTTTGCCAGTCTTCAGGGACTTAATTGCCCATCTGACTTCTGTTTTAGTGATACTACCGTGACTATTCTCTGCTCCAAGGTGCACCTCATATGCCTCAGTTGTTGCTGTCACCGGATTAAGAAGAGATGCAAAGTATTCCTGCCACCTATACAATACGCTCTCCTACGTTTTCAGAAGCCTCCCATCTGAACTCTTAATAGTTTGTGATGAAAGAGACTTCTTTCCACGGAGGCGGCGCAAGTCTGCCAGAACACCTTGTTTGCCGAACCATAGTCTGCCTCCAATTTCTCCCCGAACTTCTCCCAGGCCTTGGCTTTAAGCTGTTGATACTGTCTTTGCTGCTGCTTTTCGCGCCTCAGTGTACCACACTCGACTCGAAGTTGACTTATTTGCAAGCCATAGCAAATAGGCTTCCTTCTTTGCCTTGACAGTCCTTTTCTCACCGCCCTGCGCCACACTCAGCCGCTTACGACCACAGCACAATGCAGCCGAAGTAATCACAGCAGTTTTAAACAACTGCCACTCCTCTTCAACAGTACCATGATCACTGGGTAGTTCTTTGAAACTTGAAGATATGTTATGTCATGGATTCAGAGAACCGCAAAGTGCAGACAACAAAGTGGTGATCAGTTGATAGTTCTGCCCCTCTTCTCACACGAGTATCCAACATGGATCAGAATTAGTCGGCTGAAACAATTACAAAATCAATCAGTGACTTCTGGTCCATTGCATCCCTGTACCAGGTATACTTATGGACCTCCCTGTGCTGGAAGAAGGTGTTTGTGATGGAAAGTCCATTGTTGCAACAAAGATCCAACAAGCACCTCCCATTCGCATTTAAATCGGGGTCACCATTTCTCCCAATCATGCCTTTCCACGTTTGGTCATCAGCCCCTACGTGTGCATTGAAATCGCCCATCAGGATGACAGAATCTGCATTCTCTCTCCTGCTAAGAGCAGCATCAACTTCATCTAGAAAAAGTGGGTACTCTGTGACTGCACTCGTATGCAACGAATAGAGAGAGAGAGAGAGAGAGAGAGAGAGAGACCATTTCCCTATCTGAAACCTCAGGAGCCACAGTCTTCCACCTAAGGGGGTCCAGTCTGCAACATAATCTGCCAGCCGGGGACTTGTGAGTATCCCCACTCCCGCCTGGGCAGTCATGTTAGGGTCGACACCAGAGTAGAAAAGCTTCCACCCTCCTTCTAAGTCCACAGTTCCAGAACCCGGACATTTCGTAGAGGTATTACCTTTGATATCCAGTCGATACCGTTTGGCTTCCTCCGCTAACTCTGATTCCTTTCCTTTCATGGAGAACACATTCCAACTGCCGATTGACAGCACCCGATCCCGTTGTCGCTTTACCCGTTTCTCCTCCTGGGTACAGGCATGCGCTGCCACCGACCGTTTCCCCAGGCGCATAGCGAGTGCACTGGTGGGGCTTCTCGGAGGCATTGCTCCGAGATAACAGCCGGGAGGCTGTCGACTATTTTTCGAACGAGAACCTCTGCCTAACTCCCGAACGCGGGTGACTTTTTACCTGCGCCACACTCGATGCAGTATGAATTCTCTCATTCGTCGGCATCATGAGCTATATGTTTGTTTGGATACTCTTCGTCTCACTTCTCAACCATAACCTTTCTGGTAAGGGTGACCCTAAAGTAGCCGTGCTACAACCAGCATAGCTCACAGAATCCCTGAAGCACCACAATTGCAAATTTGTTCAACTTAAAAAAAACAAACAAAACAAAACAAAAACTCATCCAAATCGGACCAACCAATCACCTACAATCACATGGTGAACTGTTTGTAGCTTACAAACATTCACACTGCACAAGGAAAACTGAATGCTGATATTTCCACTATGTAAAGCATGCAAATCAAAAAATTAACATGAATAACCATACCCGCATTCACTTTCATGCGGAAAAGCAAATAAAAGGCATGTTTCAGCACACAGAAGACAGAACAATTCCAGGATGGCAAGCTACACTGTTCCGGAAATGGTCAACATGATCTTCTGCTTCGGAGAGGCAAGGAGAAACCTACATGCTGCAGTTAGGTTGTATCGAGACAGATACCCTAACGAACGCCATCCATCTCGTCAAACAATGCGTCACATTATTCAAAGATTCAAGGCTACAGGGAATGTTAATGCTGAATGAGGACGACCAAGGGCACAAGGTGACGAGGATACAACAAGACTAGTTCTGGCTGCAGTTGCTGCAAATCCCCACACAAGCAGCAGAGCAATTGCTGCAGATGTTGGGTGCCATCAGAGAACTGTTCTCAACATTCTACACGCACATCATTTTCACCCATACAATATTCATTGTCACCAGGAGTTACTGCCATTGGATTATGTTTCTAGGGCCACCTTCTGCAACTGGTTACTTACCTGCCTGGATGACAATCCAAACTTCATTCATGAGGTGTTGTGGACATATGAAGCCCAGTTCACCAGGGATGGAGTTATCAACAGGCACAACCATCATCATTGGGCAGACGAAAACCCACGATGTCTGCGAGAAGCAACTCATCAAGTGAACTGGAGAATCAATGTGTGGTGTGGATTGTACAGTAGCTACCAAAAAAATTTGCACTTACCGCATTGTGACAAATGGAGCGTGTTTAATTTTTGCGCCGCCAGGTGCGCAAGATTTTGGAATTACCCATTAGCCAAAGGTAGAGTCCGCAGAATTCCGGCTTTTAGTGACAACTCGCAGTTGAATCATGGGAATAAGTTCATTTAAAATAATTCTTTGTTTTGTTTCTATAATAACTATCCTTTTAACCGAAATAAAGAAAATAAAAGTGAAATATAAAAAACAAATTGAAAAAACAATAATTTTTAGAATTCAAATTAATATTTTTCTGATTTGTTTAGAAGATGATGGCTATTTTGGTTTTATGACAATAGATGGCAATGGTTATCCTGGTAATTTTCCCTGTTTTCGCCATCTTTATTGTCGTCACTTTTTTTCATTGTATGGGTCAGCTGTATAATCTCGGAAGCCTCGTCTTTATTCTCCTTTATTGTGATGTCAGAGATTATGTCACATAAGCAGTAAATATGATAAGTTCCAAGGCGATCGTCACCGAGGCTAACGAGAAAGACATATGACGACATCGTCTTTCTCGTTAGCCTCGATCGTCACGTGATAACATATTATATTACATCTTAAAATCAAAATTTATTAGATTTATTTTCATTTATTTTTTTATACTTCACTTTTATTTTCTTTATTTCGGTTAAAAGGATAGTTATTATAGAAACAAAACAAAGAATTATTTGAAACAAACTTATTCCCATGATTCAACGGCGCGTTGTCACTAAAAGCCGGAATTCTACGGACTCTACCTATGGCAAGTGGGTAATTCCAAAATCTTGCGCACCTGGCGGTGCAAAAATTAAACACGCTCCATTTGTCACGATGCGGTAAGTGCAAATTTTTTTGGTAGCTACTGTACAATGACACTGTGTTGGACCGTATTTTTACGATGGAACACTGACTGCAGAACGCTACCGGGCTGAAATTCTCAACGTGGTAATCACAGACTTCATTGACAATTTGCCATTGGCCTCGTATCAGCGCACGTGGTTTTAGCATTATGGAACTCCTCCACATTACGGGTTGGTCGTTCGCGAGCGTCTAAGTGAGATGTTTGGACAACAATGGATTGGCCGAGGAGGACCAGTTCGTTGGCCACCCCGCTCCCCTGATTTTACACCACTTGACTTTTTCTTGTGGGGATACCTGAAGGAGAAGGTTTATGCTACGCAGCCCGCCTCACTGGAGGATCTGGTTCAACGAATCCAGGAAGCGTGCCGAGGAGTGACACCAGCCATGCTTGCCGATGTTTTGGCGTCAAGTTAGGTTCCGTGCCCAATTGTGTTATGGTGCCCACGGTTGTCACATCGAGCATTTTGTTGATTACTTTTTTTTTAACTGTCTGAAGTAACTTGTTTGTGCAGTGTGACTGTTTGTAAGCTACAAACAGTTCACCACGTGATCGTGGGTGATTGGTTGGTCCGATTTGGATGAGTTTTTTTTTGTTTGTTTTTTTTTTATGCTGAACAAGTTTGCAATTGGCTTTTTTCTCTATCCCTTACAGTTTTTGAGATAAATTTTGAATGTGTCCAAATTTGCATATTTGGGATGATGAAAAGTGCACCATGGGATAGGCCACCCACAACTTCCTATTCATTGGATTCATCAAAATTGACATATCTGCTTTGGTTCAAAAAATAAAAGGGGGGGTTCAGACTTTCGTATTCACCCTGTATAGTGAAACAGATTACTGGTCCTCCAATTGCTGTTCACAAGCAAAGTCCACAGCCAATACAGGAACCTGGGAGCCTCTTCTTACAAAAACGCGGACCTAGGAGAAATACCCAGGCCGCCAAACCAAGCATAATAACATAAAAATCGATATTCAACAAAAATAAACCTTCCCACATTATACAAACGACAAAGAAAAATAAATTAACAACCAAAAAGCTTCAACGATCTTATCAATGTTTAATCTCCTATGGGGCCCGCATCTCCATTTAATAATAAATCTGGGTTCTTCTTAGCAATTTCCAATGCCTCAAAGGCATCCAGTGCATTCCGATTTTTTACACTTCTAATTAATCTACAATCCTTGAGTAGTACCTCGTGTCCTGTATCAAGCATGTGCTTAACCACCGCAGATCAGGCCTGCTGCAGATTTTTCATGGCGTCCGTACCTGGCATTGTGCTCTTTAAATCTTGTAAGGACATTCCTGCAAGTTGTCCCACGGTAGATCATCGGACATTTGCCACACGCTATTTTATATATCCCCGGTTGGAGCAGTGGTGGAATTTTATCTTTGGTGTTACTTAAGTTCTTCAGTATATTTGGATTTTTATAGGTGATGGTCACATCAGCTTCCTTGAAGATAGTTCTTAATTTGGCCGTCAAGGTCCTGTTGAAAATGATGGGTATTCTAAACGTCTATCTCGGTTTTTTACCTAGGGTCATAACTTCTCTTATTTTCTTGACGAAACTTCTTCTACGAAGTAGATCATTAACCATTCCTTGTTTATAACGTTTACCCTAGTATACAATTTACATATGAGTTGGGAAAAAATGGATCGATTCCTTTTTTAGAAATTAAGATTATTAGAACAGGGAATAAATTAGAATTCAATGTCTACCATAAACCAACACATACCAATGTGTATATACATTAGGATTCCAATCATTGTTGGAGCCAGAACTATCAACTTTAGTCTTCCTCATCGACAGAGCCCTCAATCTACCCCTATCCAAAGAAAGATTCAAGATTGAAATACAAAGAATACGGGAGATTGCTAAATTCAACGGTTATAAACAAGGAATGGTTAATGATCTACTTCGTAGAAGTTTCGTCAAGAAAATAAGAGAAGTTACGACCCTAGGTAAAAAACCGAGATCAACGTTTAGAATACCCATCACTTTTAACAGGGCCTTGATTATGTTATTATGCTTGGTTTGGCGGCCTGGGTATTTCTCCTAGGTCTGTATTTTGTAAGAAGAGGCTCCCGATTCCTGTATTGGCTGTGGACTTTGCTTGTGAACAGCGATTGGAGGACTGGTAGTCTGTTCCACTATATATTGTACTGACGAACTGTACTGATTATCATTTTGACATTGAATAATGAACCCAAAGTGTTCGAAATACGTATATGTCGATTAAATAATTTTGTGGACAAGAGTTGTTAATTTATTTATTATGTCACTTTCCACAGTAGTTCAACGTTTTTCATGCTACTCTGTTTATTCCTGTATTAATG